>ML111775.1:38614-69917 GCA_003697995.1 Taxidea taxus jeffersonii
CCGCCTGCCTCTCTGCCTACTTGTGATCTCTGTCTGTCAAATAAATGAATAAAATCTTTAAAAAAAAAATTTAAATATGATTGCCAAAATTAAAAACTCAGTAGAAGAATTGGAAAATAGAATTGAGGAAACTCCCCCAAAAAGTAGAATTCAAAGATGAAAAATATGAGAGAAAAAATATGAGAGAAAAAAGTTAACATAGAGGATCAGATCAGTCAAATATGTAGGATTTTGTTTTTCATAAAGAGAGAATGGATAAACAGGAAAATCTGTTAAAGAAATGAATCAAGAAATTTCTCTAGAATTAAAAAATTGAAAGTATTTGCTGACCAAAAGTATAAAGGAAAAGAGAAAAAGACCTACATCAAAACACATGAACATAGATCACTAGCTATTAATTTAAGATCCAAAAAGCTTCCAGAGAAAGGAAGGAAGGAAAGAAGGGAGGAAGGGAGAGAAGGAGAAAACCAGATTGCACACAGAGCAATAGTACTATGGACTCTGAATTGAATCGTCTCAAGAGAAGCAGTGCTGGATAGTAGGTACAATGGAGGAGTGCCTATACAATGATGAGAGGTAGCAATGTGGTGGTTATGAGCATGGACTCTGGCATCAGACTGCCTGGGTTCGAATTCTTTGTGTTTCCATTTACTAGCTGCCTGACCTCATTTTAACTATTTTCACCTATCTTCAGGTAGATATCAATGGCTAGAGGCAGTCAGATCCACAATAAACAAAATAGAAAAAGGGAGAAGGATTTGGGGGTTAGATTAGACAATACAGTTAATGGGAGTAGGTCCTGGCTTAGTGCTCCTAGAAAATAGCACTAGTGGCAGACACCAGGATGAAGAACTAAGTCCTCAATCTATCAGCGGATGTAGGGGGCTGGCGTCCAAGAAAAGAAACCCAAAGCGTGTTCTATGGGAAAGTGACCAAGAGGGTTCAAGACATTGGAAGAGTATCTTTAGTTCCCTTCCCAAGAAAAAAAACCAGCAGAGAAACCAGACAACACAGATGGGACAGAACCAGTTTGGCAGATTGATTCCCTGGGGTGAGGGTTAGATTTACAAAGCTGAATCACCATCAGACCCAGACACTGGGGCACCAGACAAAGACAACATCTAAGCCTTGCTTCCTGGAAGGAAAGGCAGGATTTTCACTTCCAGCACAAAGTCAACTTATCCAGGAAGGTTCATAAATAAGCCTTGATATATTCATTAAACTATAATGAATGTCTCCACCTTAAACCATGAGAGCTCTGGGAATAGAGATTAAATCTCGTTCCCCTTTATCCTCAGTGCTGAGCACTTGGTCAGCTCTCAATAAATAAATGCATGATTCTAGATATGAAAGGTGCTTTTTAGAGGTCACTGAATCCAAAACTAAAGGTTTAGGACAGATATCCAGATGCAGAATTACTTTCTTGCTCAACTGTATCTTCTCCTTGAAGTCATTGTTGCCCCTACCATCCTGGTTTCTGCCCTTGCAATGGGTATACTCCCTCTGGCCACTGCCCCACTCTGGTATCTCCAGACCACACCCTGTGAAGCCAGCATTGCCCTAACATATGCCTGTCTCCTGGCAAGGGCATAAATGGGTAATCATGCACTCTGATCCAGCTAATCAAGATGGCTAAGCCTACCCAAAGTTCTCCTACCTCCTTTCCTCAAGCTTGGGGATCTGTTCTGCTTGAGAAGAATCTCCCAAAACTCCAACTTTCATGATTTTTCCCTGACTACCTGTCCTCTCAGGCATCCTTGTCTATTCTTCCACTTTTAGGAACAAAACTCAACACAGTTACTATGAGAGAAATCTGTTCAGTAATATACAGACAAGGAAACTAAGTCTCAGAGAATGACTAACTTATCCTTGGTCATGGAGTTAATACGTATTGAAGATAAGATTAAAGTGATGCTATTTCAGACTCAACAGAACCTTCAAAACTCCTTAATCTTCCATGAACAGACTCCCTGATCTCCCCAGCAGCCCTACCTTCATATCCAGGACTGTGCCCCTGACCTTCACTTGCCCTTTCCTTCCTGAAGGAGGAAACATTCTGTCAGAATCTTCATGCCCTGTATATCCTGGACTACATTTTGTTTCATAAAGGTCACATCCAAACACGGTCTTAGAAGCAGTTGAGTTTTTGCATTTATCCTGAAAATATAGCCTCTAGCTTCAAAGGAAGAAAGCAAAATACCATAAATTTAGAACAAATTCAAGGGGTGACCTGTCTGAAATGGGGAGAAGTAATGTAATGATGTACTACTTTAGAGGAAATGCCATGGCCATGTTCATATACTAACTGGAGCTAGACATTACCAACCACATTTGGAAGAAGAGCTCACTTTAATGAATAGTTAAGAATTATTTGAAATGGTAAATTAGGACATCAGTCCAATGAGACTCAGCTTACAGAGTCATTTCACTTTGTCTAGGTAAGTACAATTCCCGAAGTTCTTTATTCTCCAAAGTGAATAAATACCTCTCTCTGTACATTATTCCTTACTTAGCGATACCCTTTTTTTCTTGACAAAGAGAAACTACAGTTAAAATCCTTTCTGAATTATCACAAATTTAAAACTGGTCATGCCAGGATTAAAGAAATTTTAATGCAATACCTGAATTATCTGTGGTCTTTAAAAATAAAGTTAACAAAATAAATTTTAGAAATTATAATAAATTTAGCATCTTGATTTATAAGTGTACCTCCCACCACCATGGGACATTAACAACCATATATATGCTAACAATTAGAAATACCTCAAAATGTTACTGGTCATTTAATTCCATCCTTCTCAATTAGCATATGATTTAGAATTTAAATTTAGTTTGATCATCTTTTCTAAAGAAGCTGGGGGGTTTTCCTGTGTTTTATTTTCTAAAGTGGTTATTCTCAATGTTATTTGTGTTATAATATCTTATTGTTGATCATTTGATTTTATCGTTGTCCCTTCTAAAAGTAATCAATAGCTGTAATACCGGTCATAGCCAAGAATGTAAAACTTACAGCCCAAATGGGAACACTTCTGAGATCAAAAGTGGCACTATTAGTAATTATACAAGGCATAAACTATCTCTGTCCTACGCAGACCACAAAGTATGGTCAGCACAGCCCAGTGATTCCCATCCTGGGAATGTATCCTGAGTAAACTTTTTCAAAAGCTAAAGCTAAATGCACAAAATTGTCATTGCTATAGAATATATATTAGTGAAAAATAAGAAGGAACTTAATATGGGGAAAATTAAGTTAAGGTATGAGAATGTTAGTTAATTATAGTAAAGTTAATTGAATATTATATACTCGTTAAAACTAATCACCAGGAAGATAGTGAAATAGCACAAAGTGGCATGAAAAAAATACTTATGATGTAATTTGGTTTAAAAAAAAAAGAGCACAACTTCAAGTCATCACTGGACTCCAAACTATGTAAAATTATATGCAGATATTTACACATAAATAGACATGACCAGCTACATAATTTGTGGGGCCTTTTTGAGTATAGGACCTTCCACCACTGCAAAAGCCACCTATCCATGAAGCCTGGGGTCAGAATAAGCTAGAAAAAGAAAATATGAAAACAAGTGAGTTATTTGTAAGGACCGTATAATTTGTTTGTTTTATTTCCATTATTGCAGTTGTAATATCATTTTTTCATACATTAAATAAAAATAATTTGTTTTAAAAATTTAAAACCTGGGGCACCTGGGTGGCTCAGTGGGTTAGAGCCTCTGTCTTCAGCTCAGGTCATGATCCCAGGGTCCTGGGATGGAGCCCCGCACCAGGTTCTCGGCTTAGCAGGAAGCCTGCTTCCCCCTTCCTCTCTGCCTGCTTCTCTGCCTACTTGTGATCCCTCTCTCTTTCAAATAAATAAATAAAGTCTTCAAAAACAATAATAATAAATTTTTTTAATTAAAATAAACGTAAAGAAAACTTGGTAACACATTTTTAGGTCAACATATAGTGAAATAAACTTTGTTTTCACAATGTGAGCATTTTCTGACACCCTGAAAATAAACATATTTTTAAGGGCTCTAGTTCTTAATTCTGCCTGAGCACCAACATTTCCTTGCAGCTTTATACATTCCAAATGACTACTCTTCACTCAGAGATATTGGTATAGCAGGTCTGAAACAAAGCAATTAAAACCTAGCTATATAGCACTCTAGGTTGGCTTTTCCAACAGAAGGATTTCAAGTGTTGGTTTTGGCCTTTGGGATCTTATTCTCTTACAAAAATAACAAATATTTCATGACTTAATCATAACTACAAGTCATGTGGGGAAAGGGATATTGGTTTGTGTTTTTACTTTTGTGTTCTGTTTTGTTATTCTCACCCATAGGTAAGCTTTCAAAATAATAAATATACAAGCCATATAATTCTTTGGTAAAATAATATTATATTTATAAGAAGACCAAGAAGAAATGTTAGATACAAAGAAATCTGTTTAGGAAATTACTGAGATTTTTCTCTATACATGCCTTCAAGAAAAGATGTAGTATGACTTTCTATGGGGTTTATTGTGACAAGCTGGAAATCTTATGAATAAGAACGGTATTCCAGACAACAGGTAATCAACCAAAGACACATGGAAGAAATCTTCATCCAGGTAAATGGTACATCCATCATGCAATCTTTAACATTATCTCCTAGCAATGTCTGTCATGGATAGTGGCAGGGTCAGAATTAGGGCAAGGTAGCTGAGGGGGAGCACAAAATTTAAGGAGGCAATCACTCTCATGTGCCAACCATGTACTTGTATAATCCCCGAGAGCAGGTGCCTCTTTAAATTTCATGCCTTAAGTACCTGCTTGCAAAACTCAGGCACAAGAGTAGAGATTTATAACACATGTATTGTGTGTCTGTCTTCTTGAGTCTAGAACCAAATAACAAAATTTCCCTCAGTAGTTTTAGAGAAAGTTTTCAATCATCAGAAACTAATTATTTGAATTGAATGTTATCTTTGGAAAATATGGCTTTCAATTATCCATTAACAGTATGTCAGATTATGCCTAATTAAATCCTTTGATGACATAAATAACATCTCTGTAGCATTTACTCTGTACCTTTATGACCTAAAATGACCTTTAGACAAAATGTGACCCAGAGCTTCCCCATTCTAAAGAAGATAAGAATCGGTAATCCTGCAGACAAGCTAGCTCCACCTCAGTATGCTGATTTTCATTAATCTGAGAATTAAAAAAAAGAATGAGGAAAAAAATCATCCTTACGGAGTGGAAAGAAAGATGGGATGATCATTGTTCATTTCCGACTGCCCAAGTCTCAGCTCCAGGGCCTGATGTTTTCAACCTACGGCCCACCAAGTTAGGTATTCTGTCTCTTGCGACTCAGAGCTTGTGGAGCAAACTGTGCCCTAGCAGCCACAACCTCACCTAATAACTTGCTGGAAATGCAGGATCTCAGGGAACACCCCAGACCTCCTGCATCGCCCCCTGCATTTCAACAAGATCCTAGAGTGATTTGTAGATGCATTAACATTTGAGAAGCATGCTCTATTCCAGCCCACCCCTTCCCCAACAGAGTTTGTAGTATTTCTATCATACGCAAAAGGACCACGCACAAAAGGACCAGACACGTGAGTCTGGACTTCCCGGTCTGCAAGCACTGCAATCCCTAATCCTTGATGTGTTTGCCCAACCTCTGCAATGGGCTTCTACCACAGTTACTAATGAGCAGACCAAGGCTAGCACTCTGTCTTGATTCATACTCTGTCGATCCTCTGTGCTCCAGAGTACTTAATAAATCTGGGGGAGCAATTTTGGGTTGTCACAATGATTGGGTGTGCTATTGATATTTAGTGGGCAGGAGCCAAGGATACTAACTGTCCAGCAATCCATGGGATAGTTCTCTATACAAATGGTGGTCCCACATTCCACAAAAATTTCAAATATCCCACTGGGCATTCATGTAGATGAAAAATTTGTCTTTAACTATCTGAGCCTATGACTGAACTTTGTTTCACACAGAAATACAAATTTTTTTTTTTTTTTTTTGCAGGAAGGCAGCTACTGTGCAGATTAAGGGAAAAGTTGACTTTGTTTTGATCTGAATTTTGCCAAAAATTAATCATGAATTTCCCAAAGAATCAGATTAATAATGGCAAACACTATGCCAGGCAATTCAATCACTTATTCAATGCACCTCTGTCAGATTACATTTGTAGCTTTCCCTTTCCCAGTGCAACAGTCTTCATTATGTCTTCTAGGACAAAATGTATTCCATGTACCAACAGCATGGACATCACCAGGAAGCTTGTAAGAAATAAGGAATCTCAGAGCCCACCCAACACATAATGAACAAGAATCTTCTTTTTAACAAGATCCTACAGGATTTGTATGCACAGTCAAGTTTGGGAAGTGCTGTTATGGTGTATTTGGGGAAGCACAGTTCCAACATGGTTGTGCACAAGCATTATATATTAAGATAAATATTATTAGTTACTTTTAAATTTCTTTTCTATTTTATAATTAGTGCATACAGATTTTTTAAATTATGTTTGTACGAAAACTGATATAGACCCATAAATACAGAGAACAAACAGGTGGTTGCCAACAGGAAGAGAGTCAGGGTATGGACAAAATGGGTGAAGGGAAATGGGAGGTACAGGCTTCCCATTATGGGATGAGTAAGTCACAGGGATGAGAGGTACAGCATGGGGAATATAGTCAATGGTATTGTAATTGTAATTGTAATTGTGCAGTGACAGATGGGAGCTACATTTGTGGTGAGCACAGCATAACATATAGAGCTGCTGAATCACTATGTTGTACACTTGAAACTAAGGTAATATTTGTCAACTATGTTTTTTAAAAAAGTATGTTTGTAGATTATTTTATGTTAAGTAAGGGGGTGTAACAAAATATTTGTTTTATTTTTTAAGATTTTATTTATTTATTTAACAGAGAGATCACAAGTAGGCAGAGAGGCAGGCAGAGAGAGAGGAGGAAACAGGCTCCCCGCTGAGCAGAGAGCCCAATATTGGGCTCAATCCCAGGACCCTGAGATCATGACCTGAGGCAAAGGCAGAAGAAGCCTAACCCACTGAGCCACCCAGGCACCCCAATATTTCTTTTAGATAGGGGAAATTGAGTGTGTCAGGACTGAGAGCCACTTAGTTGGGACCCGACCATCTGCCCAGCCATTATTAACTCTCTTTAACTCACAACTACTAGCTGAAGACTTGGAGCCACCCAAATTAGGATATCATCATTGACTGAAATGCCTGTTGCTACCACCCACTGACCAGATGGATCCCTTTGGATAACCACATCAATCCAAATCAAGGCTAAATCTTAGGGTTCTTTGGAATAGAAACTGTCATTTCCCTAGCCGGCCATCTTCTTTCTCTTGATAATCAGACCTATTAAAAGTTAGCCCCACCCTGCTACAAAATTCTCATGTACCAATTTAAGTTTTCCAAATGCCAGTATGTTCTGTTAGTGATCGCACCAGAGTTATGAAGAAGGTACAGACATGATCTAGTGGCGTTCAAACTTGAGGATTCTATATGAAACTTTCTGAGTTTCCAGAATGATGCACACAACCATATCTAGCCAAATTTTAAAAATATGTTTCCAAAGCAAAAGTAAATGACTCGTCAGGGGTGAGATGGGTTAGTGCTCACACTGGTGTTATATGTTGTCTTTCCTTGTTATAGCATAAACACTCAGAGAATTGTTCATTTCAATTACAAAAGCCAAATTGTGTGATCTTTGTATAAATTATGCCACTGTAAAGAGAATTAGGATCTAAATCATCCAATTTCAGCTTCACAAATTATCTAGGAAATCTAATCATTTTCAAATATGGGTTTCTCCCACAACCCAAAAGTAGAGCATCCTATAAAACCTTTCATAAGGGGACGCCGGGGTGGCTCAGTTGGGTAAGCAGCTGCCTTCGGCTCAGATCGTGATCCCAGTGTCCTGGGATCGAGTCCCACATCGGGCTTCTTGCTCGGCAGGGAGCCTGCTTCTCCCTCTGCCTCTGCCTGCCACTCTGTCTGCCTGTGTCCGCTCTCTCTCTCTCTAACAAATAAATAAAAATAAAAAAAAATTTAAAAAACCTTTCATAAGACAAAATGGCATAAAAGGAAAAGTATCCCCTGCTTTCTGGAAGTTCATGTTAGTCCACTCTGCTTTTAGGAAAGCTTACATTATATCAAAAACTAATGATGTACTGTACATTGACTAATTGAATTTAAATTTTAAAAAAGATAAGACTTACATTAGTAGCTGTTTCTCTAATGGAAAGAAAATCCAAAGAAGATTTTTGCTTTACCAAAAAACAAAAGCAAAACAGCAAACCTCTCACCATTCTAATGTAAGTCTTCTATAAAAGCGAAGTGGAGTAATACACACTTTCAGAAAGCAAGGGATACATGTTTAGTCATATTTTACATTGTGTATATGAAGCATGCTAGAATTATCACTTGTGCAAAACTCTTTGAGCCTAAGGTATTAATATATTTTAATACAATAATTACTGTACCTTTTGATGCAGTTCCCAGCAGTCAAAACAGAAGCACCCACTTTACCAGTAATATTCCAGTAAATCATTTATACTGATCACATTATGCAAATTTTTCTTCATTAGGTACTTGAAATAATTTTTTTTCCCAGGCATCCTCCCCTGAATCATCTCCAGTCTTGTAACTTGGCTAATAGCATGATCTGTTCCACAGCACAGCCTGTAGACCCTTACTTAGAATAGTTCAGATTGGAAGCATGTCAGAATAGGAGTGCTTAGCTATTGTTTTGCCAGTTATCAGGACTGTGAATTCAGGCAATATAACAAATTCTGTATTTCACAGTTTCCACATCACCAAAAGAAGAGAGTGGACCAAATGGTCTATAACTTTCTTTCCAGCTTTAACATGTTGTGATTATATCCAAAGAGCAATTGTGTAAATGTATTCTTTAAACTGTATAGCAATTTTTTTCTACTCCTCCTGTAATTTTTATTAGTTTTTGCTTCCAATAGTAGGCAGCTCTGTTGTTCAGTGTATACATACTTAGGATTTCTATGTCTTCTTGAAGGATTTATTATTTTATCATTATATAACTTACCTCTTCTGCCTGGTGAATTTCTTTTCTCTAAAGTCTACTTTTTTTGATATTAATAGAAATATTCTTGCTTTCTTTTTTATTAACATATAATGTAATATTTGTTTCAGGGGTACAGGTCTGTGATTCATCAGTCTTACACAATTCACAACACTCACCATAGCATACAGTGTTATAACATTTCTAAATTCATCCTTGATATTAAGTCACTTGGTGATCTTTCAAAGGATTTTAACTGTGAATACTTGGTTATATATGTTCATGGAAAGAAACAATGTCATTCTTAATACAAAAAAATCAGGTATGATTCACTTCTGAAAGTAGTATTTTAACTCTTTTACCCTCCTAAATAAATGGAGTTGAGAAAGGCAGACCAAAAGAAGATGAGTCACAAGCTCCAGGGCAAAGGAGGGATGCAAACAACAGGGCATTAAAAAATGTGACCACGGGTGCCTGGGTGACTCAGTCGGTTAAATGTCTGCCTTCCCTTCAAGTTATGATCCCACGGTCCTGGGATCAAGAACCACATCAGGCCCCCAGCTCAGCACGGAGTCTGCTTCTCCCTCTGCCCCTGCTCATGTATTCTCTCTTTCTATCTCTCGCTCACTCTTTCTCTCAAATAAATAAATAAATAAATAATCTTTTTTTTTTTTTTTAGATGTAACAGGCCAAGGGGTGGGGGCAAGAAGAGCTGATGCATGTACAAATATCTTAACTCTAGTGACTTTAATTTGATCAGTTTGAAAGACTGATTTATATAGGTTACAATCTAACTTTTTTTTAAAAAGATTTTATTTATTTATTTGACAGACAGAGATCACAAGTAGGCAGAGAGAGAGGAGGAAGCAGGCTCCCTGCTGAGCAGAAACCCCGATGCAGGACTCCATCCCAGGAACCTGAGATCATGACCTGAGCCGAAGGCAAAGGCCTTAACCCACTGAGCCACCCAGGCACCCCCAATCTAGCTTTTTAATAAAAGCTTTCTCATAATTTTGCTATAATATAAAACAGATTATAGGTATTTACTAAACAGTCTTAGCAACTTGGCAAAATCTGCCAAAATGTATAATGTGTATGACCTTTGATTCAACAGCTCTATTTCTTCAACTCTGTTTAACAGAAATATTGGCACACGTACAGAGAGATAAGTATATAAGGGTGTTCACTGCAGGACTGCTTGTCCTGGAAAAAAAATGGGAGACAACCTACATAAACGACCCACAGCAAGACAGGGATCATGTACACTGCACGTTCATTTCATCTTGAAATAATTTCAGACTCACAGAAAAGTAAAAACAGTAGAATGAACTCCCCAAATGTCAACATTTTATCACAATTGCTTTATCTTCCCTCCCTCCTTTCCTTTCTCTCTGTCCTTCTACTTAGAACTGGTATTGCATTTACTTGCCAAGTATCTTGAGTCTCCTTTAATCTGGAATAGTCCCTTCATCTTCCTTTGTCTTTCATGACTTTGACATTTTTAAAGAGAACAATTACTCTTTTACTTTGTCAATTACTTTGTAAAATGTCCCTCATTTTGAGTATGGCTGATGTTTCCTTTGTGATTAGATTATACCATCATATTTTTTTAATTTTAATAAATATATTTCTAATGACATGGTAGCCCTCAGAATATTCTGCTAATGGAAAAGGGGACCATATTGTCATGGTCATGACAGGAAACAGATGGCCCACTCAAAGGATTTAACAAAAATTATTTTAAGAAGGGGCTCTTTTCAGAGGTGTGGACAGGGTTAAAGGGACAGAAACGGTTAAGGGAAGCAACACGGGATGGTAATGCACCTTGATATTAGCAACAGTGGGAAGCTCTACCAGTCTTGAGCTAAAGGAGCAAGAACGGCAGCTAAGCAGGCGCTTCAGCCACAGAGGAACATGGGTTGGGAGAGAGGGTCAAGGTTATAAATATCCCAACTTCCTTCTTTACCACTCTCCAATCTCCTACCAGTGTCTCTTTTAGTCAGAACCAACCAGAAGCAAGAGGACAAGAGAGCCAAAGTGATGTAATCCATAGAAGTCAGCTTTCCAGGGCGTACTGCAGGGCAGATAAAAGGTAGAGAACAGATCTTGGGCAGAGGGACAAATAGAGAACAAACAGCACAGGGAGCAAATTCTTAGTGTATAAGGATATGAAACAAGATGTCAACCTGGAATTTACTCATGGTGCAAAGTTTCACCTAAGGGTCAGGGCTGAAAATAGAAGGCACTAAGCATTTCATGTTTTATGTGCACAAAGAGGTGAAAACTGGGGTCACCCTCCTTCCCACAGACCTTACAGAAACAAAAATGTGCAAGTCCTACTACCACCCACCACCACATGACCTTCCTCCAGTCCACATAAAAAGAGAACTGAGAGGGGAGAGGTCACCAGGCTTACAAGAGCAATTCATAAAAAGAGTGCATCCCCTCAACTCCCTTGCAAGAGACAGAGAGAGAGAGAGAGAGAATGTTGCTTCCCCTCCCTGAGGAAAAGGTAGACAATCTCTAGTGAGGCTTCAACAGAACTGCCTGTAAAGACTGGGAGAGACTGCAAGATTGTGGTACCTTGTTCCTCATCTGCATGTCTGGTTGGCCAGCAGACTTAATGATCTGCTCAGTGCTCCCCACATAGGACCAGCAGATCTAATGGTCTCCCTGCATAGGAGAGAACTGAAGAAAGATGGCAAGTGGCCAGCGACAGGAGGTACCAGGTAGAAAGAAAGTCAGAACTGTTCCCATCCCCATCCAGTTCTTGATTTCTGACAGAGATGGAAGAGGGGATCTGACATGTGTCTACCAGCCTTAGAGAGAGTTTCAGCAAGCGGTTGAGACTGGAAGAACTCTTCTTAGAACCATCATAGCTGGATGTTGCATGGGGAGAGACATGTGCCCTATTAAAGATGAGAAAGGACACCACCCTTGGCTGGAATAGGTATCTAAATATGACAAAGGACTACTGACGCCATGAAGGCTGGACGGAAGGAAGCCTCTTTTGCAAGGAGCATACTGATACTTCTACTGCCTTCATCAAGCTCATAACTAGTAGAATAGCAGATGCAGCCAACCAAGAAAAGGCTGCAGCCAAATTTCCTATCCTGACTCCCACACAGACAGAGCAGTTGGAGCCCACATGGATCTGGCCTTCACTGGTATTCAGGGAAGGAAATTCCCTCTAAATTGCATTTAAGACTAAAGTCTTAAATAGAATCATAAATATTTAAAGGAAATCATTCTAATAACTGAAAGTAACAGGAAAGCTATGGAAAGGGACTGAAATTTCATTAAGGAACCTATATACCACTCAAAAAGAGAAGTTTAAAACATACATGGTTGGGGGAAAGTCATTTTTTAAAAATTAAATCATTTCATATTTATGTTCCGATGAATTGTACTCCTCTACAATTACCACCATATTTAAAAAGTCAGATACATATGTGCAAATAAAAAAAATTTGTTGGGGCACATAATCAAATTGTTAATGGCAATTACATACATGAAAGAAAGTGAAATTATGGAAAGCATAAGGAGTGACATTAATTTATCCTATCTACCTTCTTTGGTGTTTGAAACTTATATGTGTATTTGTGTATTATATATAGAATCATTACAAGGGGGGAATAGAGTTTTCTTGCATGTTCTGTATGAGGCACCGTCAACTTTTCAAGTGTCAGTAATATATTGTGAGGGTCACAGGGATTGACACGTGCAAATCCTTTATCATAAGACCTGGCACACAAGATGCTCACTTAGTTCCCTCTTCTTGGCTCTCCCACCATACCTTCATCATTAACAACTTATACTAAGTGTGATAGCCCAAAAATCATTTCATGTTTAAAAGGAAAATGCTATACATACTGCAAATGCAATTATTAGCTTATTCTTTCTTTTTTTTTTTATTTCAGAGTGTGCACACACACGAGAGAGAGAGAGAGAAAATAATCTGGGGGTGGGGGGCGCTGGTGGAGAGCAGAGGGAAAGAGAGAGACAGAATCCCCCCCCCACACTGATCAGGGAGTCCAACGGACCCTAGGGTCATGACCTGAGCAGAAGGCAAACACTTAACAAACAGCCACTCATCTTTCTTTCTTTTTAAAAACCAGTATTAAATATGCTCTTTATAAATGAACTCAGCTTTTTTTTTTCAGTGTTTACAATAGCTTTATACTTAATTCTTCTCAGGTTCCTTTCACCGTCCTCAAAAATGTGTTTCCACTTAACATGAACACATCTATGACTCAACTTACTTTTCTTACTCTGCTTGGTTCTGTCAGACCTATATGCAGGTGGACCCCTCTGCCTATATGCCTCTAATATGCCTCTCAGAAACACACACATGTGCCACCTGGGTGATTCAGTCAGTTAAGTGTCCAACTCTTAGTTTCAGCTCAGGTCATGACCTCAGTGTCCTGGGAGAGAGCTCCATGTCAGACTCCACGCTCAGTGCAGAGTCTGCTTCAAGATTCTCTCTCTCTTCCTCTGCCACTACACCCGCTGCTCGCTCTCTCTCTCTCTCTCTCTCTCTCTCTAAAATAAATAAATAAATCTTATTTCTAAGAAAAGAAAAGAAAAGCTCAGGTGCAATCCTGAAGGTAAGAACACATCAGAAAAACCTCAGCAACATCTCCCTATACTACTCTCTCCCATTACCTCCTCGGCTTTCCCCTGGTCCCATTCCTGGCTCACATGTAGTACTTAGCCTGCTGAGCTGGCAATGCCACCGATGACCCCTAGCTTCCCATCCTTCATTCAGTCTACATTTGTAAGGGCTTACTATGTATCAGAGCTATATTTGGGATTGGAAGATAACAATGGTTAAAATACAGCCCTGCTGGCCACACACCAAAGCCACAACCTTCCCACTGTTTACCAATCTCAGGTCAGCCAAGTCCTCTCTTCCAAGTTTAGCATAAATATCATCCCTCTAAGTCTTTTTCATTTCAAAAGCAACTATCATGATGATGTTTGCTATTAATATTACACTTTAAGTTGGCTGACCAAAAAAAAAAAATCTAAGGTATAGTTCATTTTCTTTCATATTTTCTGTGTATGATAACCTACCTCTCTGGGTCATAAAATGTTAACAAAGTAACCTTAATCTTATGAACGGTGAAAGCTGTTAATGATAATGTTTGCAAGATGTTTATTTAACATAACACAACCAGACTGGAGAAGACTCTTTTATGGGCTTAAGTCTGCTTTGCAGGTGAACTTCTTCAGGGTAGGTAAGATCCTCATGGGCTGTGAATGAGACGTAAGCTTTACCTTTCTATTCCTCTACTGCCTGTAACTCTAACCTCCCTGGAATACTGCAAAACAGGTGAGGGACTTTAGTTTGAAATTCCTGATTCCTGATTTACTGGGATTGTCCCAGGGCTCTGCTCGTTTGTGCTTTTGAATGAAGTTAATACTAATTTAGCAATTCAGTTATGAGCATATCTTTATTCAACTTTTCGTTAATTTCTCTCTTATCAAAATAAAGCTTTCGATAGAATCGGTTCTCTACATTTAGTTTCTTGTATTTGGAAGGAAAAGAAACAAAATATCAATGAAAACAATCTAGAGGCTAGAAAATAAGGGAAATTAATAAACCTACAGCATGTGAAACTCATCTCTGAATCTTGCTGTCAGGATCAACTCAAATACTATGTCTGCTAGGAGAATATTGTAGGTCATCTTTAGATTGATGTTGGAATAAATTAAACATTCAAATTCGATATTTCAAGATCTTGGATAGTAGGGTTCCTGGACTTGTTTTTTTGACAAGAAACTGATCACCAAAAATAAAAGGAACATGGTCTGCTATCATGTTGACTTAAAACTAAAACCAAAAAGCTTATACTTAGGTAGGGTGTAACGGCAAGTGAAATTGATGTGTTGTTTTAAAACCACTGCTCCTTTTAAATCTTCAAAACCTGTTCCCTCCATTCTCTGCTCAGCTTGAAGCTGACTCCTTACCCCTCTTTTCTCCCTCCCACTCAAGTCACATTCCTTTTAAGTATGAACTCACTCAACTCTTATCCCTCAAGCAACTTCACACCAAACTGTTCTTTAACAATATTTCAATCCAGCCAGAACCAAATTTCAAGAGAAAGAATGTGACTTCAAGCCAGAACACTGTCTTTTCATAGAACAGAGTGGAACCCACGGCTATTTGACTGGTACTGTAGCTAGTGCATAGCCGGTGTCATGTGCATGAGAGCTTAATAAGACAATTTGATGATGAAATACCCTCCCTGGGCAAGAAAGCCACAAGGAAATTCCAGAGCCAAATCCTGCAACAAATTTAATTTAACCTGCCAAATCATAACTTGTGATTGATAATAGCGAAAAAAAAAAAAAAAAAAAAGAAAAGGCAAAAAAGTTAATCCCTTACACTATACTCATGATACTCAATTATAGTTTGGAAAATACATATAATAAAATATACCAAAAGATTAATGCTTATAAAACTGTTAGCCTTTTCAACACCTATTGCACTTATGCTAATATGTCTGATAAGGCATCAAATAGAGGCCTTCCTTCATTGATAGTTTAAATTACAAATGTAAGGGCACCTGGGTGGCTCAGTGGGTTAAAGCCTCGGCCTTCGGCTCAGGTCATAATCTCAGAGTCCTCGGATCGAGTCCCACCCACATCAGGCTCTCTGCTCAGCGGAGAGCCCACTATTCCTCTCTCTCTGCCTGCCTCTCTGCCTACTTGTGATCTCTGTCGGTCAAATAAATAAATAAAATCTTTAAAAAAAAAAGAATAAATAAATTACAAATGTAACATCCTACAGAATTATGCATTAACAAATACAGTTGGCCATTTTAATATTCACATAGACAAAATATACAGGCTACTGCTTCTTTTGACCCCTATAAAAATACTCCCTTGGTTTGGAAGTATCACTTATTGACTGCATCCCTGATTTGTAACTTTTAAAGAAATTGTAGAAAACAAGAGAAGTCCCAGAAGAACAAAAGGAGATGGAAAACCGCCAGGTATGGTTCTAAACTTTCAAATGGCTAAGAGTTGGATTCCACAAGCTCTAGACAAGTGCTATCTGATGGAAACATTATAGCCACACTTAAAAATGTTAAAAAGAACTAAGGGAAATTAATGTTAATGGTACATTTTATTTAACTCAATATATCAAAAATATTATCATTTGCTCATGTAATAAATATTAAAAAATTATTAATGAGATTTTTAAAATCTTTCTGGTATATTTTCAAAATCTGTTGTGCATTTTATACTTACGCCCCATTTGAATTTGGACCAGCCACATTTCAAGTGCTCTATAGCCACGTGTGGTTCTCGGCTAATATTGGACTGTGCAGCTACTGACCTATAGGCCACTGACCCCAGCACAGTTTGGAAACTGATTGTAACTTGGCAAAGCCTGAGGCAAAAGCATATGTACTCCTACGTTATCAAAGGTACAACCCCATGAGGCACAAAGAGGCAAGGCGGGAGTGTGGCAGAGCAGGAAGACCACAGAGTTGGCCACTACTTGGAATCAAGAACAATTGTTCCATGTCACACAATCATCTTCAGAGACACGTAAGCTTGGGTGTCTCAGCAGGAGAAGGAAGGATTTATCAACCAGCTTCCACCTCACGTTAACCAAAGTTCACTTCACAGGGCATTCACTCCCCCACACTTTCAGGTTGCATACAACTCGATGCCAGTTCCGCAACTCACACCTCCCAGGCTTTGGGGAAAGCCCAGAGCAGCAAGCAAGTACTGCACAGCAGGGGCAGGAAGCAGGGTACTCTTAGGCTGTGCCCGTGTGAAGCTAGTTGCCATAGCAGCTGGGGAAAACAAGTGGCCAAGGACCCTAGGGATAGCAGTGTCGTGAGGATGTGAGGTGGTGGATAAGAAATGCCTGATGCAACTGAAAAAATGAAAAAATAATAAATGACTAAGAGTCCCCACTGGAGCACCCAGACTGAGTCACATCAAACTGCATTTAGGCTCTACTTTGCTTAAAGACACCAGATGTGTGGATCGTGTTATGACTTGCCTGGATCTTCAGATGGTCCATCTAGTCTTCAAATCTGATGTAGTTCAATTACTTCCTACAAACCAAGCTCTGCTCTGGGTACTCTCCAAAGTTAAGGTTTATAAGGAAGGAATTTAAAGGTCAGCAGCCCAATAACCTATGTCCCAAAAGCCTTGCCCTAACTATTCTCAGACCCTAGGCACCAGTTCTGGTGACTTGGTCCCTTCACTGTTACTTAAATCCAACCCTTTTCCCCTCTACTTTCCTCCTCTTTCCCATGGTGCTGGAAACCAATGTCACCAGGTTCCACTGGCCTAAGGCCAGGCTTGTTCTACCTGCCTCCTTCCCTTCATTGCTTTGTATTTCTAAATCTTTGTTTCCCAGGGCACACACCTGCCTGGAAACCAGATGACTTGCTTTATTGGGTCTTCCTAGCAGAGATGCCCCCCCTCACCCCAGTGTGTCCCTGTCACTCTCATCTCCACAAAATGCCTTCCTCCAGCATTGCTGGATTTCCCATACTACCTGCAGTTTGAGCTATCCCCTACTCCATCCTCCCCACCCAACATCCCTCAAATATTCATTCTAGCTTAAAAGGACATCTGTTCTCCAGAGTTCGAAGATTGGTCTTTGGTCTTTCCCAGCTAGAGCCTTCTCATGGAGTTTCTGCTCACCATCCTGCAATTTGCATATCCCTTCTTCTGAACAGACACTGCCCTATGCCAACATTCATGGTTTGGTGAGCAAAAACTCCCTTGTGCAAGTTGCCAGCAGCCCAACCCACATTTGGCTTCACTTTTGCTACCTGGAGCACATTTCCCCCAAACTCTTCTAAAAACTTGCTTCTTCTAGTCTCCGCTTAAGTGTTCTCCCTCGGAGAGGCTCTCCAGCCAACCATTCTAAAATAGGCCTTTATTACCATCTCACATTACCCTCAAAGCACTTGTCATTATTTGTAAATTATATACCCATTTGCTTATTTACTTATTTGTCCTCCTCTTCAGACTATCAGCTCCACTGAAGCCAAAATTACCACTGTGTATCCAGTCCCCTTCCTGAGCCAAAGTGAATATTTGTTGAATAAAAGAATAAATGAATGATCTATTTATCTAGCAATCAAGCTCCTTATATTAAAAATTAAGAGAATAACACAGACCGGGGAACAGGATTACAAAGAAGTCAGACAGGCAACATGATACATAAACCACTGGTTTACAACACTAAAAATGGGCAGGGTTTGGGGCAAACTACAGAAAGTCTATAATTCCCAAAGACATTCAAATTCAAATTTCAAACATACCCTACTGCCCCAACAGAACTAACCCTGGACTCAGCGTCTTGTCAAAACTGCTGGACTTCTTTCCACCTGCCACAACTTGATGGCCAGCTTGTAGACCAGGAACCCAGGACCTGATGGATATAGTGCCCTCTTTAGTATCTTATAATCACCTGATTGGCAAATTATTTTGGAATTTTACTCCCATGACTTTGCATATAGTTTTCCCTCAACTCCTTTCACATCTCTTTTCCACCTCCACTTTGCTAATTCCAATTCACCCTCCTCAAGGAGCCTTGTGTGCCAAGCCCACCCCTCCCCCTCCTGTGTGCTCCCATGATGCTCTGCACTCCTGCTCATCTGTTTGCCTCCATACCAGACTTCCCTTAAGGGAAAGGTCTGAGGATTGTGCCCTGCTAAGTCCTTGGTGCCTGGCACAGTACTTGCCATAAAATAGGATTGAAAACCTTTACCAAATGAAAAAATGACTCTACTGCAGGGATTCCTGGCTGGTTGAACCACATTCCTATAGAAAGTTCAAGAATGGATCCACATACGGATGAAGGCTCCATCCTATCTAATATCCTTTATAAATAACTCTGCCCAAGACAAGTTCTGCTCTGACATGTGAAGCAGGCAAAGCTGGGAAAGAGAGTCAGTGTATTGGGAAATGGCCAAAGGAGAGGAGATAAGAGATTGTGGCTGTAATGAGTGTGGGTTGAGGACTCGATTTTGCAAATCATCTTTAAATATTTTCATAGAGGTTGGTGTGGTGGATTTGTGGAAGAGTGTGGGGGAAGAGGTGTGGCTCAAGGTAGGAATGTGCATCTGTGTACTGGATTCACTTGCTGGTGGTTTTACAAGCCTGAGCCTGGAGCAGTTCCAGATGTTTCACTTTTCCTCTGCCAGAGAGCCTAGAAGTGCTATTTTAAAAGTAGCATTGCTGACAGGAGTCTATAAATTAATCTGTGTGTACCTTTCTCACCCAGGTTCTTGATTTATAACACCCTCAGTTAGAATACAGCCTCCTCTCTTTTCTCCTCATACGCATACAAATACAATTGGTTCATTCTCCCCTTTGAGCATACTATTTATTTTTTTTCTTAAATTTGATACCAGAATTGCTAAATATCTATTGAAGTGTAGGAAAGCAGATTGGATAGAAATTGGGTCAAGGAACCCACATATTTTAGATGATGGCCAAACTTCTAATGCCGTTTCTAAAATCTACCCAGTGGAACCCTTCAGGGCCGTATTCCTCCCTAGCTCATTGTCTAATGAATGCTTCCCTCTATAAATCAAGCCTGTTAATAACTAGTAAAATCCCCCATGAGGGATGCCTGGGTGGCTCAGTTGGTTAAGCAGCTGCCTTCGGCTCAGGTCATGATCCCAGCGTCCTGGGATCGAGTCCCACATCGGGCTCCTTGCTTGGCAGTGAACCTGCTTCTCCCTCTGCCTCTGCCTGCCACTCTGTCTGCCTGTGCTCATCTCTCTCTCTCTCTAACAAATAAATAAATAAAATCTTTTTTAAAAAATCCCCCATGAATGCTTTCTCCAGAAAATTATAAAATTTGGGATGCTATATGTGTATAACCATATTTAATTCTCACAGAAACCTACTGAGATATGGGTCCTTAGAGCAGAACATGTAGATACCCCACATATCCACTACACCCACATTGTCTATTCTCTGGAGAGGGGAAGAGACTGGAAATAGAGTGTCTAAATGATCATGCTTACATGATGATGGCTCCATAAAAATCCCTGAAGTACTGGGTTCCAAGAACTTCCTGGATGGGAAACAACATATCTACTTGCTGGAAAGGGTGACACTTCCCAACTCCACAGAGACAAAACTCCTGCACTCAGAATCCGTCCACACCTCACCTTGTATATCCCTTCATCTGGCTATTCCTTCATTTCCTTTATGGTAATTTTCATTACCTAATAAACTGGTAAATGTTAAGTGTTTCCCTGAGTTCTGAGTTGTTCTGGCAAATGATCAGTTCTAAGGAGAGTACTGTGGGAACCTCTTTTGTAACCAAATTACAGAGAAGTTGTGGGTAACCTGGGAACTTACTATTTGCTATTGGCATTTGAAATTGAGGGCAGTCTTAACCTGTGGGGTCTGCACTTCGGCAAGTCAGAATTAAATTGAATTAAACTGAAGGACATCTAGCTGATGTCTCAGAGAATTGTCTGATGTGTGGGGAAAAAAGACCCACATATTCAGTGTCATAAAAAGAAAGACACAGAGAGCTTTTCCCTATATTCCTAATGAACTTTGCCTACTAAATTCACACCCTTGTCTAATCTTCTCCTCTTGAGTGTGGGGTAAACTCAAGGACTAACTTCTATTACATAGAACACAGCAGAAGTGATGGGATGTCACCTTCAAGATGAGATTAGAAAAGACTATAGCTTCCCTTAGGGATGCTTTTCTCACTTGTTCTCTCACTCTCTCCCGTACCATGTGTCATAGACTGAAATGTGTCTCTCCCAAAATCCATATGTTAAAGCTCTGACCCTCAATGTGATGATATCTGGAGATGGGGCCTTTAGAGAGGTAATCAGGTTCAAGTGAGGACATAAGGGTTGGTGTCCTTATAAGAAGAGAAGGAGACATCAGAATTCTTTATTTCTCCACACATGCACAGAATAAAGGCCATGTAAAGACACAGTGAGAGGGCAACTGTCTAAATGTCAGGAGAACTCTCAATCTGAAACTAAAATTTCTAAGACCTTGATTATGGACTTCTAGTCTCCATAGCTGAGAAAATAAATATCTGTCATTTAAGCCACCCACTCTGTGGTATTTTGTTATGGTAGACTTGGGAGACTAATACACCATGTCATGAGGTAGTCTTGTGGAGAGACCCACACAGCCAGGAACCAAAGCTTTTCAACAACCATATGAGTGAATTTGGAAGCAAATCTCCCTTAGTCAAACCTTCATATGAGACCATACTTCTAGCTGATAGTTTGATTGTCAACTTGAGCCAGAGGCACACAGCTATGCTGCATCTAGATTTCTGACCCACAGAAACTGTAAGATAACAAATGTTTATTATTATAAGCTAAAAACAATCTGGCACTAATTTGTTAGCAATAGATAATAGATAGATAATAGTAATATGTAGCAATAGATAACTGATAGTTATAATACATGTAACATTATATTACATATAATAACATGTAGTGTCAAGAGATTAGGTAGATAAAGTGGCTAACCAGAAAGTCAGCCCCAAGTGCATTGCCAGGAGAAAAAAAAAAAAAAAGGATGAGTCAGAGCAGCGAACTGGGAATTCTAGTGTGCCATCAAATAAAATAGACATAATGAGGCAAAAACAAGGAACACACAACTGGCTGGGCAAATGAGAAGCCATCTTTATATAAATTCCAGACAAGGGGTCCCAGCCTGGGATTGGATTCGTGTATGCTTTAGGCCAAAATGTTTACTTCCAATATCCATAACAAATAGGTAAGATGGTGTCTTAGCTTGGGTTACCCCAGAAACAGACTTTGAGACAAGGATTCAAGTAAAAGTAGTTAATCTGGAGGTGATCAAAACAAAAACAAAAACAAAACAAAAAACCACTAGTGGAGAAGAGAAGTAAGGGAGGAAAGAGAAGAAAGTCAATGTCATATACTGTTCAGACTGCTATAACAAAACACCATATACTGGGTAGCTTATAAACAACAAACATATATTCCTCATAGTGCTGGAGGCTAGTCTAAGATCAAGGCCCAGGCAAATTCAGTCTGGTGAGGGCCCCCTTTCTGGTTCCTAGATGGTGCCTTCTAGCCATTATTCACATGGCAGAAAGAGCTAGTAAGTTCTATGGGGTGTCTTTCATTAAGTGTAGTAACTGCATTCCCAAGGACTCTACCCTCATGATCTAAGCACTTCCCAAAGACCCACCTCCTAATACCATTACACTGGGCATTGGGTTTCTTTTTTTTTTTTTTTAAGATTGTATTTATTTATTTGAGAGTGAGCAAGCAGGAGAGAGAGAATATGAGTGGGGGGGGAGCAGCAGAGGGAAAGGGAGAAGTAGACTCCCCACTGAGCAGGGAGCCCAACACTGTGTTTGATGGTGGGACTCCAGGATCATGACCTGAGCCAAAGGCAGATGCATAACCAACAGCTACCCAGGCACCCCAAGCATTAGATTTCAATATATTAATTTTGGGGTGGGAGGGAAGGTAGATATAAATATTTTGCATAGAGTAACCAATAATGAATATGTTATCATCAAGTTGTCACTGTGGATAACTGAACTTCAGTGCCACAGGGGAACTTTGGGAGACAAAATGGAACATAGATCTCAGAGTTACCCAAGCCAGGATATCGCCACCAAATCCTGTCTGCCATGAGTTGAGGGACGGAGGGCCATGAATTCCCAGTACTTGTTGCCTATAAAGACATACATATGCTAGTAATGGGAAGTTAGCTTTTGTGTGTGGATATAATCATTGCCAAGGGGATATGAATGAGACACTGGGAGCATCTCCTACATATAAGCCCCCTGAAGTAGTCTATAATTGTGTAGGTAGCAACTACATACAGTCTATCTAAATGAAATCATTGAAAATTATTACCACGAAAACCTGTTGAAATAAACATAGCTGTTTGGCTTTTTAACAGATTTGAAAAATAGTGTTTGAGGGCACCTGAGTGGCTCAGTGGGTTAAGCCACTGCCTTCGGCTCAAGTCATGATCTCAGGGTCCTGGGATCGAGTCCCGCATCGGGCTCTCTGCTCAGCAGGGAGCCTGCTTCCTCCTCTCTCTCTTTCTGCCTGCCTCTCTGCCTACTTGTGATCTCTGTCTGTCAAATAAATAAATACAATCTGTTTTTTAAAAAAAAAAGATGATTACATTAAAAAAAGAAAAATAGTGTTTGAATTCAAGTGAGTTCAAACTCACTCTTGCATTAAATTTTTATTTGAGTCAGAGACCTTCGAGGTTACTAGCTTCTCTGAACCGTAGTTCTCTCACCTATAAAATGGACACAATAATTCTTACTATAGTTGGTAGTTATGAGACAAAGTGTGCCAAACACAGAGATAATTCTTTGGTTTTTTTTTTTTTTAGGTCTCAACTGCCATAATTTGGTGATGGCAACTGTGCCAAAGGATTACTTAAACAAAATTAGTAATACCACATAAAATCAATATTTGTGTAAGCTATAGACTGAATGTTTGTCCTCCTCAAACTCATATATTAAGTACTAACACTCAATGGTGGTATTAGGAGGTGGGGCCTCCGGGAGTTGACTGGATTATGGAGCCCTTATAGAAAAAAAAAGACCCCAGAGGGCTCCCTTGTACCTTTCACCATGTGAGGACATGGTAAGAAGATAATTGTTTATGAACCAGGAAGTAAGTCCTCAACAGACACCGAATCTGCTTGTGCCTTGCCCTTGGACTTCCAAGCATCCAGAACTGTGAGAAATAAATTTCTATTCTTTATGAGCTACATGATCTATAGCATTCTGTTATAGCAGCCCAAATGGACTAACATAATGTCCTTAGGATAAAACCTCGACAATGCCTATCAGTATCAAAATACTTAATCTATGAGACATTGTACAAACAAGTATTTCTTACAACTTTCTTTAACATTCCAATTCTAAAATAACATTAAAAACCTAAAGTTGTTGATAGTCTTTGTGGAAAACCCAAAAGACTCCACCCCAAAATTGCTAAAACTCATACAGGAATTCATCACTGGCAGGAATAAAATCAATGCACAGAAATCAGTTGTACTTCTACACACTAACAATGAGACAGAAGAGAAAGAAATTAAGGAGTCAATCCCATTTATAATTGCACCAAAAACCATAAGATACCTAGGAATAAACCTAACCAAAGCAGCAAAGTATCTGTACTCAGAAAACTACAGAACACTCATAAAAGAAATTGAGGAAGGGGCCCCTTGGTGGCTCAGTGATTAAATGGCTGCCTTCAGCTGAGGTCATGGTCCCAGCTCCTGGGAAGGAGCCCCATATTAGGATCCCTGCTCAGAGATCTCATATCGGGATCTTCTTCCCTAGCCTCCCTGTGCTTGCATTCCTTCTCTTGCTATCTCTATCAAAAATAGGAAAAATCTTAAAAAAAAAAAAAAAAAAGAAAGAAAGGAAGGAAGGAAGAAAGAAAGAAAGAAATTGAGGATGACACAATGAAATGTTCCAGGGCTGCCTGGGTAGCCCAGTCATTAAGCATCTGCCTTCTGCTCAGGTCATGATCCCAGAGGCCTGGGATCCAGCCCCACATTGGGCTCCCTTTTTGTCCAGGAGCCTGCTTGTCCCTCTCCAGCTTCCTTGTGCATGTGCTCCCTCTCTTGCTATCTCTTTCTGTCATAAATAAAATAAAATCTTAGAAAAGAAAGGAAAGGGAAGGGAAGGGAAGGGAAGGGTTAGCATTCCATGCTCATAGATTGGAAGAAGAAATGTTGTTAAAAAGTCTATGGTACCTAGTTCCCATACATTCCACGCAATCCCTACTAGAACACCATCAATGTTTTTCACAGAGCTAGAACAAACAATCCTAAAATTTGTATGGAAACAGAAAAGACTCCAGATAGCCAAAGGACTGTTGAAAAAGAAAACAAAGCTAGTGGCATCTCAATGCCAGACGTCAAGCTCTATTACAAAGCTGTACTCATCAAGATAGTATGGTACTGGCATAAAAACAGACACACAAATCAATGGAACAGAATAGAGGACAGGGAAATGGATCCTCAGCTCTATGGTCAACTAATCTTCAACAAATCAGGAAAGCAGATCCAAAGAACAAAAGACAGTCTCTTCAACAAATGGTGTTGGGAACATAGGACAGCCATGTGCAGAAGAATAAAACTCGAGGGAGGAGTCAAGATGAAAGAGAAGTAGCAGGCTGAGACGACATAGCAGGAGATCAGCTAGATAGCCTATCAAACCATTCCAAACACCTACGAATCCAAAAGGAGATCAAAGAGAAGAAGAACAACAATTCTAGAGCTTGAAAATCGACCACTTTCTGAAAGGTAGGACCAGCAGAGAAGTGAATCCAAAGCAATGGGAAGATAGACCATGGGGGGAGGGGCTGGCTCCTGGCAAGCAGCGGAGCAACAGAGCACAAAATCAGGACTTTTAAAAGTCTGCTCCACAGAGGGACATCGCTCCAGAGGCTAAACTGGGGTGAAGACCCTGCGGGGACAGCGTAGACTCAGGTCTCGCAGGGTCACAGAAGGATCGAGGCTGTCTGAGTGTCGCCGAGCTCACAGGTATTAGAGCGGGGAAGCTGGCTGCGGAGACAGAGCCGAGGAGTGAACTCTCAACTCGGGGTTACCTAGAACCATAATCTGTGACACAGGCCAGTGCTCTGTACGTGGGGTCCCCACAAGATCTGGGGAGACTCTGACCTGGGAGAGCCCAGGGATCTGTGGGGTTCGGAGACTTCAGGTGGGACTCGGTGCCAGAGACAGAGATGCTTGGTCACAGGCTGGGTGACCTCGGAGCGCCACCAGATGCCAGTGAGATGGGAGTGATTGCGCGCGATTTTCTCCAAGCGCAGCTGGAGGCTGGGGAGATGGGAGTGATTAAGCGCTTTTCTCTGAAGGTGCACTGAAGACTGGGGCCCCAAGCTCTCAGCTCCTCCGAGCCAGAGATTGGGCGGCCGCCATCTTCATTACCGTCCTCCAGAACCCTACGGAAAGCCTTAAGGAAACAAAAGCCCCAAAAGCAAACCTGAGAGGATTACTTAGCCTGGTAAGGGTGGTGCAATTCCACCTGGGGCAGAGACACTTGAAAATCACTACAACAGGCCCCTCCCCCAGAAGATCAACAAGAAATCCAGCCAAGACTAAGTTCACTTAACAAGGAGAACAGCGGAATTCCAGAGGAGGAGAAAGCAAAGCCTGGAATTCTTGGCTTTCTCCCCATGAATCTTTAGTCCTGCAAAGTTAATTAATTTTTTTTAATTTTTTTTCTCTTCTGCTAATTTTTTTAACTTTTACCCTTTCCTCTTTTAATGTTTTTTAATTAGTTTATCTTAATAACTTTCTTTTAAAAAAATCTTTTTTGAACCTTTATTATTATAGTCATATTTTATCCTTCACTGAATCTAACTTTATTCTTTGTATACACATAGGGTTTTTTTTTTCTTCTAAAAAATTTGGGGTACAACTTCTTCTAATAGATCAAAATACACCCCAAATCTAGTACCAGGCTTGATCTAGTCTCCAGCCCAAGGAAGCTCTCTCCAATTTCGTTTTTTTTTTTTAATTTTTCTTTATTCTCCCTACCAACTTACCTGATCAACTCCTTTGTTAGAAAAAAAAAATCTTTTTTTTTCATCTTTATAGTCACATTTCATCCCCTCATTGTGTTTACCCTTATATATGTTTTTCATTCATTAAAATTTTGGGAGATAGTTTCTTCTAAAAGACCAAAATACTCCCAGAATTAAGTGGGTGACCCTGTTCTAATCACCAGTCTAATACATATATTTTTTTTCCTTTTTTTATATTTTTTTCTTTATTTGTGTTCGATTTTTTTTTTATTTTGTTTTCTCTTTTCTGAACTTCTATTTACCCCCTTTCTTCCCCGCCACGATTTGGGGTCTCCTCTGATTTGGTTAAAGCACATCTTCCTGGGGTCTTTGCCACCCTGTTAGTATTACATTTGCTCCTTCATATATTCTTATTTGGACAAAATGACAAGGTGGAAAAACTCACCATAAAAAAAAGAACAGCAGGCAGTACCGAAGGCTAGGGACCTAATCAATACAGACATTGATAATATGTCAGATCTGGAATTCAGGACGACGATTCTCAAGGTTCTAGCCGGGCTTGAAAAGGGCAGGGAAGATATTAAAGAAACCCTGTCCAGAGAAATAAAAGCCCTTTCTGGAGAAATAAAAGAACTAAAATCTAACCAAGTTGAAATCCAAAAAGCTATTAATGAGGTGCAATCAAAAATGGAGGCTCTTACTGCTAGGATAAATGAGGCAGAAGAAAAAATTAGTGATATAGAAGACCAAATGACAGAGAATAAAGAAGCTGAGCAAAAGAGAGACAAACAACTACTGGACCACGAGGGGAGAATTCGAGAGATAAGTGATACCATAAGACGAAACAACATTAGAATAATTGGGATTCCAGAAGAAGAAGAAAGAGAGAGAGGAGCAGAAGGTATATTGGAAAGAATTATTGTAGAGATTTTCCCTAATATAGCAAAGGGAACAAGCATCAAAATCCAGGAGGTGCAGAGAACACCCCTCAAAATCAATAGGACTCGGTCCACACCCGTCATCTAATAGTAAAATTTACAAGTCTTAGCGACAAAGAGAAAATCCTGAAAGCAGCACGGGACAAGAAGTCTGTAACATACAATGGTAAAAATATTAGATTGGCAGCAGACTTATCCACAGAGACCTGGCAGGCCAGAAAACACTGGCATGATATATTCAGAGCACTAAACGAGAAAAATATGCAGCCAAGAATACTTTATCCAGCTAGGTTATCATTGAAAATAGAAGGAGAGATAAAAAGCTTCCAGGACAAACAAAAACTGAAAGAATTTGTAAACACCAAAACATCTCTACAGGAAATATTGAAAGGGGTCCTCTAAGCAAAGAGAGACCCAAAAGTATTATCAGAAAGGAACAGAGACAATATACAGTAACAATCACCATACAGGCAATACAATGGCACTAAATTCATATCTCTCAATAGTTACCCTGAATGTAAATGGGCTAAATGCCCCAGTCAAAAGACACAGGGTTTCAGAATGGATAAAAAAAACAAAACCCACCCATATGCTGCCTACAAGAAACTCATTTTAGATCCAAAGACACTTCCAGATTCAAAGTGAGGGGGTGGAAAACAATTTACCATGCTAACGGACATCAGAAGAAAGCTGGGGTGGCAATCCTTATATCAGATCAATTAGATTTTAAGCCAAAGACTATAATAAGAGATGAGGAAGGACACTTCATCATACTCAAAGGGTCTGTCCAACAAGAAAATCTAACAATTTTAAATATCTATGCCCCTAACATGGGAGCAGCCAACTATATAAACCAATTAATAACAAAATCAAAGAAACACATTGATAAGAATACAATAATAGTAGGGGACTTTAACACGCCCCTCACTGAAATGGACAGATCATCCAAGCAAACGATCAACAAGGAAATAAAGGTCTTAAATGACACACTGGAGCACATGGACATCACAGATATATTCAGAACATTCCATCCCAAAGCAACAGAATACACATTCTTCTCTAGTGCCCATGGAACATTCTCCAGAATAGATCACATCATGGGTCATAAATCAGGTCTCAACTGGTATCAAAAGACTGGGATCATTCCCTGCATATTTTCGGACCACAATGCCCTGAAGCTAGAACTCAATCACAAGAGGAAATTTGGAAAGAGCACAAATACATGGAGACTCAACAGCATCCTTCTAAAAAATGAATGGGTCAACCAGGAAATTAAAGAAGAATTGAAAAAAATCATGGAAACAAATGATAATGAAAACACAACAGCCCAAAATCTGTGGGACACAGCAAAGGCAGTCCTGAGAGGAAAATATATAGCGATACAAACCTTTCTCAAGAAACAGGAAAGGTCTCAAATAAACAACCTAACCCTACACCTAAAGGAGCTTGAGAAAGAACAACAAAGAAAGCCTAAACCCAGCAGGAGAAGAGAAATAATAAAGATCAAAGCAGAAATCAATGAAATAGAAACCAAAAAAACAATAGAACAAATCAAAGAAACTAGGAGCTGGTTCTTTGAAAGAATTAATAAGATTGATAAATCCCTGGCCAGACGTATCAAAAAGAAAAGAGAAAGGACCCAAATAAATAAAATCATGAATGAAAGAGGAGAGATCACAACCAACGCCAAAGAAATACAAACAATCATAAGAACATATTATGAGCAACTCTATGCCAACAAATTTGACAATCTGGAAGAAATGGATGCTTTCCTAGAGACATATAAACTGCCAAAACTGAACCAGGAAGAAATAGAAAACCTGAATAGGCCCATAACAAGTAAGGAGATTGAAACAGTCATCAAAAATCTCCAAACAGGGGTGCCTGGGTGGCTCAGTGGGTTAAAGCCGCTGCCTTCGGCTCAGGTCATGATCCCAGGGTCCTGGGATCGAGCCCCGCATCGGGCTCTCTGCTCTGCGGACAGCTGGCTTCCTCCTCTCTCTCTGCCTCTCTGCCTACTTGTGATCTCTGTCTATCAAATAAATAAATAAAATCTTTAAAAAAAAAAATCTCCAAACAAACAAAACCCCAGGGCCAGATGGCTTCCCAGGGGAATTCTATCAAACATTTAAAGAAGAATTAATTCCTATTCTCCTGAAATTGTTCCAAAAAAAAGAAATGGAAGGAAAGCTTCCAAACTCATTTTATGAGGCCAGCATCACCTTGATCCCCAAACCAGACAAGGATCCCATCAAAAAAGAGAATTACAAACCAATATCCTTGATGAACACAGATGCGAAAATTTTCACCAAAATACTAGCCATAGGATCCAACAGTATATTAAAAGGATTATTCACCAGGACCAAGTGGGATTTATTCCAGAGCAGCAAGATTGGTTCAACATCTGCAAATCAATCAATGTGATACAATACATTAACAAAAGAAAGAACAAGAACCAGATGATACTCTCCATAGATGCTGAAAAAGCATCTGACAAAGTACAGCACCCCTTCCTGATCAAAACTCCTCAAAGTGTAGGGATAATGGGCACATACCTCAATATTATCAAAGCCATCTATGAAAAACCCACTTCAAATATCATTCTCAATGGAGAAAAACTGAGAGCTTTTCCACTAAGGTCAGGAACACGGCAGGGATGTCCGTTATCACCACTACTGTTCAACATAGTACTAGAAGTCCTAGCCTCAGCAATCAGACAACAAAAAGAAATTAAAGGCATCGAAATTGGCAAAGAAGAAGTCAAACTATCACTCTTTGCAGATGATATGATACTATATGTGGAAAACCCAAAAGGCTCCACTCCAAAACTGCTAGAGCTTGTACAGGAATTCAGTAAAGTGTCAGGATATAAAATCAATGCACAGAAATCAGTTGCATTTCTTTACACCAACAACAAGACAGAAGAAAGAGAAATTAAGGAGTCAATCCCATTTACAATTACACCCAAAACCATAAGGTACCTAGGAATAAACCCAACCAAAGAGGCAAAGAATCTATACTCAGAAAACTATAAAGTACTCATGAAAGAAATTGAGGAACACACAAAGAAATGGAAAAATGTTCCATGCTCATGGATTGGAAGAATAAATATTATGAAAATGTCTATGCTACCTAAAACTATCTACACATTTAATGCAATGCCTATCAAAATCCCATCCAATTTTTTCAAAGAAATGGAACAAATCATCCTAAAATTTATATGGAACCAGAAAAGACCTCGAATAGCCAAAGGAATATTGAAAAAGAAAGCCAAAGCTTGTGGCATCACAATTCCAGACTTCAAGCTCTACTACAAAGCTGTCATCATCAAGACAGTATGGTACTCGCACAAAAACAGACACATAGATCAACGGAACAGAATAGAGAGCCCAGAAATAGACCCTCAACTCTATGGTCAACTAATCTTCAACAAAGCAGGAAAGAATATCCAATGGAAAAAAGACAGCCTCTTCAACAAATGGTGTTGGGAAAATTGGACAGCCACATGCAGAAAAATGAAATTGGACCATTTCCTTACACCACACATGAAAATAGACTCAAAATGGATGAAGGACCTCAACGTGAGAAAGGAATCCATCAAAATCCATGAGGAGAACACAGGCAGCAACCTCTTCAACCTCAACCGCAGCAACTTCTTCCTAGGAACAATGCCAAAGGCAAGGGAAGCAAGGAAAAAAATGAACTATTAGGACTTCATCAAGATCAAAAGCTTTTGCACAGCAAAGG
>ML111776.1:0-33819 GCA_003697995.1 Taxidea taxus jeffersonii
TGGAAAGTTATTTTGAGAATAAAGTCATTCTGTATGTAAATATCTGAAATGAGCAGTTATAACGGCATCTCAGGGGAAGTCCGAGATCTTTTTCTCCAAAGTGCTTTCCAACAGCATGTCCCAGGGGCTATACTGAGGAATTGAGATATCTCTGGAGAATGTAATAAGGATAAAGACTGAGTTTTTACTTTGGCTTAGGAAGCAACAAAAGTTCCTTCTGGAGTTGTAAGAATTCAACTTAAATTAAAAGTCAGCCATTTCTGCCCTAAACAATGCTTAAGTTGCTAAGGAGTACATTGTAGCAGGAGGAAGACATTTGTAAATAAGGCAAAATAAAAAACCTGTTATCTCTCCCCCCAAATTTTTGTTGTCATCAAAATACCCAGGATGTCTTTCTTTTCTTTTCCCATAAAATGATGTATTTTCTTTGTTTTCACTAGGTTGATGTCATTAAATGTACTGTAATGTGACGTTTTTCATCATTTTTATTTTCCAAATTCCATTCTGTCTCAAAAGTTGGCAATAAATAAAAGAACGTGGTACAAATTTATCATTTACAAATAATCACAGTGATAAAAATCATTTTTCATTTGAATTTTTGAAAATGATTTGAAAATCATTTTCATTTGTTTTTCCCACACTTAGCTGTATGATTGCCTCATTTCATAAAGTCCTTTGAGGTGTATATGGCAAGGGATCCCACTGCCTTTTGACCTGTGAGGAAACCAGGGCACATATTGGTTAGAGATGAGCTCAAAATAGAGAGCAATGACATGATGCGTAGTCTTAAATTCTGAACTACAGGCGACCTCATGATGCTCCTGTGCCTGGGGCCCTTGTGGCAGGGGTTCAGCTAGAAATTCTGGGCCCTTCATTAATAAATCTGAAGGGAACATCTTTACCTGGAAAGTTCAGGGGCCATGTGAATGACAGGCTGGGAAGAAGCTACAATTGAGGCATGTTCGATTTTGCTCTTCTCCCCACAGCCTTCTTGCAGACCAGAGAAACACAAGTCATTGATCTTCAATCCACTAAAAGACTGATTTCAAACAAAACGTATTTTCGGCAGTCTCATGAGATTTAGCTGAAATGAGGAATATAAATACAGTATCTAGGAGCTGAGTGAATAGCCTTGGTTGAATTATGTCCTCCACTTCTGTAACTCGACCTTTAGCTAAACCTATGCCCCGCACCTATTTTTGTGTGTTTTTGTTTTTGTTTTTTTAGAGAAGAGAAAGGATATTTTTGAAGCAATGTGTGAACTAAAATAGTAATTCTCAATCCTGATGTTTAAAAATCAACACACACGTGGTCCCACCCCAGGGATTCTGATTGAATTGGGCCCAAGCAACAATATTATTTTCAAAGGCTCCAAAAGATTTTACTGTGAAGCTGGGACTGAGAATCACTGTTCCCAGGAAAACATCATAGACATATTTTATTTTATTTTTTTAAATTTTATTTATTTATTTGATAGACAGAGATCACACAAGCAGGCAGAGAGATAGGCAGAGAGGGGAGGGGAGAAGCAGGCTCCCTGCCGAGCAGAGAGCCCAATTCGGAACTTGATCCCAGGACGCTGAGATCATGACCCCAGCCGGAGGCAGCGGCTTAACCCACTGAGCCACCCAGGCGTCCCAATCATAGACATAGTTTGGAGAAGCTTTAAAGAAAAGATCAGCGGGCAATGCAATACTATATGCATTTAAAACATTATTTTTTTGTTTTAGATTTTATTTATTTAGTTGTCAGAGAGAGAGGGAGAGTGCACAAGCAGGGGGAGTGGCAGACAGAGAGAGAAGCAGGTTCCCCACTAAGCAAGGTGCCCGATACAGGATTCAATTCCAGGACTCTGGGATCATGACCTGAGCCAAAGGCAGACACCTAACTGACTGAGCCACCCAGGCCTCCTGCACTTAAACCTCTAAAAGAACACATATTAGTGGGGCACCTGGGTGGTTCAGCTGATTAAGTGTCTGACTCTTGGTTTCAGCTCATGTCATGATCTCAGGGTTATAAGCTTGCACCCCATGTTAGGCTCCACCCTCAGTGAGGCAACTGCTTAAGATTCCCTCTCTCCCTCTTACTCTGGCCCTCCCCCTGCTCACATGGGCTCTATCTCTCATTCTAAAACAAATAAATAAGTAAGTAAAACATCTTTAAAAAATAATTAAAATAAAATAATAGAACTTGTATTAAGAGAGTATACATACTGAGGAAATGCCAATTTTGAAAAAGGATTCAGTGTTGTAATGGGACAATTAATGCATACAGGTTTTTAACTAGGTGGACTCAGGTTCTATTTAAGAAAGCTAAAAAGAAGCAAACTTTACAAACTATGCTCTGATTGGAAGGAGATCTGATCCAATCAAGTCGGGTAAGAGTCATTAAGAGAAACTTTGAAAAGGCAGAAGTGGGAGAGAAAGATCTATTGGAAAAGGTGATGTTCAGTCTCTAAAAATGAGTTGGACCAAAATTATGAATCAAGAAGTTGGAGATGTTGATGAAAGAGCCTCGTAACTCAAGATAAAGATGTCATTCTGGTTATGGAACCATATTTCCTGATATTTCAGGGTATATTTCTTGAGAGATGAAATACTGACTCTTATTCCTTTCCTGTCTTAGAAAAGGAAAAACAAAAGTCATTATTAATGTAATTGCTTTTTCCTAGACAGTTTGCAATACTTGGAAGCAGGGCCTAGTAGGAATAATAAATATGTACTTGGGACTCAGTCAGTCCTAGAATCACACCCTGACCCAGGCCATTTATGAGAGAGAGAAAGGATCTTGAAATATTGAACTGTGTACAACTCTTTCTTGTCGACATCTCTTGAGAATCCTAATTGCCTTAGAGGAATTAGGTTGAGCAGAGAGGTAAAGAGAAAACACAGCTAACTTTAAAATATATTTTACTTTCAATCTAGACTTTTGAAAATAAAAAAAGAAGGCTGTCAGGGGATCAGAGTGCAGGATTGTCTGCCATACCATTTGTGTCTTCTGTGGGAGATATAACAAGAGGGTGGTCGGTCTTGAAGAGAAGAGGAGAGGACAAGAGTGATGGTCTCCTTGCAGGAGTGCTGCGGAGAAGTCTTCCGGGGGAACTGGTATACCTGTCATAAGAAAGAGATGCTGTAAAGAGCTTTTGAAAAGATTTTCTTGGACCTTCCTGCAGAGATTCTAGTGAGAAATCAGAGTGAAGTCTGAACATATGTGCACACATTCCGAAAGTCTCCCAGATCGTTTTCCATGCACCCAGTGCCCTGTAGAGCATGTTGCCTGGCTGAGAGTAGGCAGTCAGTATCTAGTGGCCTCTCTCTTTCCACGTTTTCATTATTTCCACCATTACCTGCATGCCTCATCAGATCAAATCCATATCACTGCACAAATGTCCACACTGGTTTCCAAAACTGTAATTTTGCTGGCTGAAATTATTGCCTTTGCTTTGTCTTCACCATGAATGAAAAGCACTGATGAGTTTACTCCCACTTTTGAAATAAGAATCTCCTATGTCTAGAGTTTAATATTTTCAGTGAAGTCTTACTGACATGCCCATGCTACCATAACAAACCCTTCCAATTCTCTGCCCTGTGTAAATTCAACTACATAAAATGCACCATAATAGACAATGTATTTGTTTACCCAATTGAGTTTCCATCATTTTTAAACTCTTTTTGTGTCAGCTGCTTTACGTATGTAATCTCATCAATCCCCCCAAGAAATCATAGAGAGTAGGATAGCAATCTTATTTTAGTGATATCTGTTTTGTAGATTTTTAGAAGAAATAACCTTGGTGCCTGGGTGGCTCAGTGGGTTAAGTGTCTAACTTCCTCTCAGGTCATGAACTTGGGGTCCTGGGATCGAGCCCTGTGTAGGGCTCCATGCTTAACAGGGGATCTGCTTGTCCCTCTCCCTCTTACTCATTCTCTCTCTCTCTCTCTCTCTCAAATAAATAAAACCTTGAGAGAGAGAGAGAAAAAAGAAAGAACTGCGCATTCTGCCTTTTGAAGCCTCGATCCTCAAAGTGTGGTCTGGGCCAGCAGCATCAGTATCACCCCTAGAACTGCAGAATTTTGGACTCTACCCTGGCCTTACTGGATTTAAAAATTAGAAAGTTCAGTTTAACAATATCTTTGGTAGTTCACCTACACATTATAGTTTAAGACATACTGCAAGATTCAGTGCTCAGCTAGTTTAGCAAACACAGTTTGCTCTGTGATCTGTTGATTAAAAACAAGTAGTATTCATCCTGGAAACAGGGAACTCGTGGTCCCACTGCAGTATATAAATAAAAAATATTCATAACATATATTACTATGAAGGTAAACTACAGTGTTTTCTTTGTCTATTGTATCATCCCATTAGGCACCACCACCACCAACAAAACCACTAGTTAATTCACTGACCCGTGTCTGGATGCATTAGGTGAAGTCTGAGGAATTTCCAGATGAAGGGTCACTACACTTGATTAGTTTTACAACTACTACATTAAGGACAGTCATTGGAAACGACCATTATAAACTTTTAAGGAAAATGCAAGGGGGAAGCATCATAGCAACCAAGCCTCGTTCTTATTTGGAGACTGTACTGAGAAACAAATCTGATCAGTGAATTCTGCTCTTTCATTCACCTCATCAAGCAGTAATTTCAACCTCACGATGAAAATGTTTAACACAGCTTTTAATCTGACCTTGAGAGATACATGTGCTTGACAACAGTAAACTTATTTCTGCAGTCATTGATGTCTAGAGCATTTTAAAAAATACAATGGAAAGCAAAATCTTTGATTGTAAAAATTAACTGTAGGCCATAGTACTTTCACCTCCTTTTTAAGAGATCCAAAGAAAAGACGCCATTTCTGAGTCTGACTACAAATTGGCCCTCAATCAAAGATCACTAAAATAAATATCTCGGAATTTCCATACAAATCTCTATCTAAAATGATAATAATAATATACTAATCATTATATGACTCTGTTTAACCAAGTGTTATGGATGAATATTTGTGTCCCGCCAAACTCAAATGGTAATGCTCTAACTCCTAGGGAGGTAATTAAGACAATGAGGATATCAAAGTGGGGCCTGAGATGATAAAATTCATGTTTTTATAAGAAGAAACACATTTTATAAAATGTGTTACTTTAATAAGAGGGGCACAGGGTGGCTCAGCTGGTTAAGTGCCCAACTCTTGATTTTGGCTCAGGTTGATCTCAGGGTCACGTGATTGAGCCCCACATTGGGTTCTGTGCTCGGTGGGGAGTCTGCTTGAGAGTCTCTCCCTCTGCCCTTCCCCCCACTCTCTGTCTCTGTCTCTCTGTCTTTCAAATAAATAAATAAATATTCTTTTAAATTAAGAGACACAGAAGAGCTTATTCTCTCTCTCTCTCTCCCTCTGCCACATGAGGACACAATGAGAAGGCGACCACCTGCAAACAAGGAAGAGAGTTTTCCCCAGAAACTGACCCTTTTGGACTTAGATCTTGGACTTCTAGCCTCCAGAACAGTGAGAAAATAAACTTCTGTTGTGTAAGCTTCCTAGTTTATGGTAATTTTTTTTTGGCAGCCCAAGCAGCCCAGTTACCAATTTTCCCTTCTGCCAACATCATACAGAGAACATAGTATTGACAGGGAGCTCTAACATTTAGTAAATATGTGAACCCAAAATTCTGTTCAATTCATTGAAGAAGTTTTCCAGAGTCCCTGCAAGTGACCAGGTACTTTATACGGATGTATTTCAAACTCTCACCAAACATAATTTTTATCAGAAGTTTACTTACCTGATTTCACCTTTCCTGGATGATTAAAAAATGGAAGAATGAAAAATGCTGCAAATGTGGTATAAATTTGGAGGGTGCCTGGGTGGTTCAGTGGGTTAAGCCACTGCCTTCGGCTCAGGTTAGGCCCTGATCTCAGGGTCCTGGAATCAAGCCCTGCATCGAGCTCTCTGCTCAGCAGGGAGCCTGCGCCCCCCTCCCCCTGCTCCCGCCTGCCTCTCTGCCTACCTGTGTTCTCTGTCTGTCAAATAAATAAATAAAATCTTTAAAAAAGAAAAAAAAATGTGGTATAAATTTGGGCATGCTTGGTGCCATAGAGGTTGGGAGACTTTTATTTAAGAGTAAGAGACACCGAGTCTAAAATATAGTCCTAGTACTTTACTTCAGTAATGGATGTTCACTGAAAGCCATTGAGACTATATGAATACACATAGATTACCTTTGGTTTAAAAGACAAAAAGGAGATGTCTTCAGTAATGATCCCATCTAACATTACGAAAACTCCGTAAGGGTGGGGACTATGTTTTCTGCTGTGCCACTGGGTTAGCCTGGTGCCTGGCAAACACAGTAGGCTTATATAAAATTCACACTTACAGAATGAGTAATAAAATAAACACAGGGATGCATCTTGGAGCTATAAGCCTTAGCTACCTGGAGAACTTGCTAATGTATAAAGCAAATCTCAGTTCCTGATGTTTAATTATATTTCTAGAAGGAGTAGTTCATTTTCAGAATGTCAACACTAGAGAATTGTTAGCAAGGTTTATATGCTATTATTTCTTTGTATATTCTTTATTGAGTGTATGAAGTAGAAATATACACAATATAAAATTCTAAGTGTTCCTTCCATAAAGTTCCCTAACTATCCAATGCTTTCCCTAGTGGAAAACACAATTACTTGTTTCTTTTTCATTCTTTCCTAACTACTATTAAATGTAAACAAATTTAGTTTTATTTAATTTAGTAGTGTTTAGGGGATATTGCCTTGAAAAAGCAAGTGTTCTTTTCTTATAAGGTAAACTTGTTGTGATTAAAATAATTCGTGTCCCATAGATGAAATGCTGTCCAGAATTCAATGATCCAGAAGTGTTCTTTGAACATTAAAGTAAAAATGTGTATTGTTGTTCTTTATTACTCCCTAATGAAATTGGACTTGGCAGGAGCAGAGTCTGGAGTAATACCAGGTTTATTCCCAGAGTCCACAATCAGAGAGCAGACTGTACTTGAAACCATGGAGGCAGTATCGTGAGTGATTATTGGGCCAATGTTGGGAATTTACCAGGGACTGGAGAGAAGAAAGGGTAAGAACATTTATTAGTTAGTAATAATCAAATGCAGAAAAAAGGATTCCTGGACCCTGGTTCAACACACCTGAGATAGTTCCCTGACTTTCTTTCTGAGGAGGCTTTACCTTGGAAAATTGCCTTCACATCTCTAGGAAATGTGTCCTCATTAATAAAATAAAATTTCAGGGCACCTGGGTGGCTCTGTGGGTTAAGCCTCTGCCTTCAGCTTAGCTCATGATCTCAGGGTCCTGGGATCGAGCCCCACATCGAGCTTTCTGTTCAGCAGGGAGCCTGCTTCCCCTCCTTCTCTCTCTGCCTGCCTCTCTGCCTACTGTGATCTATCTCTGTCAAATAAATAAATCAAACCTTAAAAAAAATTTTTTTTTCAGAGATTTCTTGCAAAACTAATATTTGATGATTCTCAAAAGCCTGGCCATATGTTGTCTTTTTTTAAAAAAAGATTTTATTTATTTATTTGACAGAGAGAGAGATTATAAGCAAGCAGAGAGGCAGGCAGAGAGAGAGGGGTACGCAGACTCCCTGCTGAACAGAGAGCCTGACGAGGGGCTCCATCCCAGGATCCTGAGATCATGACCTGAGCCGAAGGCAGAGGCTTAACCCACTGAGCCACCCAGGAGCCCCTGGCCATAGCTTGTCTTAATCATTAAAATATCTTTGTTAACTATAACCTGTCATAGAACCTAAAGTATTACTATTGTGGTAGCACACAGGATCAATGAGGTTTTAAACTGGTGTTGAACATGAGCACAATTATAAACGTGGAGCCAGCTGGAGCTGGAGGGTGTATCGGTAACCCCTGCTTCCAGTTACCCTCCAAAGAATTTAGGATTTCTGGATTCAGGTTTTAGGATTTCTGAATCTAGGTTTTCACCAGAGCCGGCTGATTTTTCTTAGCCTGAGTAATGTTTGTTTTACTTGGAATGACTCTGAGCATGCGCACCTGCATGGATTTTTTTTTTAAGCTACAATCAACAGCAACGGAATCTTCTTCTTTTTTTTTTTTTTTTTTTTTGAGATTTTATTTATTTATTTGTGAGAGAAAGGGAGAGAGAGCGCGAGCACAGGCAGACAGAGGCAGGCAGAGGCAGAGGGAGAAGCAGGCTTCCTGCCGAGCAAGGAGCCCGATGTGGGACTCGATCCCAGGACGCTGGGATCATGACCTGAGCCGAAGGCAGCTGCTTAACCAACTGAGCCACCCAGGCGTCCCCAACGGAATCTTCTTGAATGTTGCGCTCTGATATTAGGAAGCAATAGATCCAAAACAATTATGTCAGACAAACCTGGGATTTCAACCCTGAATCTTTCAGTTACTTGCTTTGATTTAAATATCAGTTTTTTCATCTACAAAGATATGTAATAGATAACAGTAACTCTCCAGAGTGGATACAAAGATTAAATGAGATAATTCATTTAAAATGTGTACTTCAGTGCCTGATATCAAACAAAATGTATTTCATTCTTATTATATTTATTATGATAATGTTCTGGTAGATCGGATAATTTTCTTTCTTTTTTCAGTGTGCTTAGAACTTGTCCCATAAAGCCGATTTTGGTTTACAGTTGGGTAAGAATTTAGTTTTTGAAGACATATCATATAAGCTTCATTGACATTCATATTTCATTTTAAAATAACAGCTTTATTGTGATAACATTCACATACCATATAAGTCACCCATTTAAAGTGTACAATTCAGTGATTTTTATTATATTCAGAGTTGTGCAACCGTACTACAATCAATTATAGAAAACTTTAATCACTCCAAGAAGAAGCCCCATACCATTAGCAGTTACTCTCATTTATTTCATTTGTCTGTATAAGAGAAGGAAAGGCCATTCTCTAACTAAGACTGCTCTTGAAAAAATGAGTGTTAAATAAATGAACAATAGATGAGGGGAGAGCATATAACTCAAATAGCCTGAGAACAGGATACAAGTATTTTAACAAAATGAATGCAATAAAATTCAATGAGTCCTGTTTCAAATCTGTAGAGTAACTGTGAAAAAGAGCACTATTTTCCTTTGATGAATAATACTCATCCTATTACTTTTGGCAGTCATCACAAAAACATTTATTATTCTTGACTTTAATAATGTTCTTCTGGAAGCATATCCTTAGAAAATCATTCAAATTATGGGGGAGGGGAGAGTAAGAACTCTTTTTATGGTGCGGTTGTAAAAACACATCAAAGACCTTCACTCCCATTGACACAAGTTACCCAAGACAGCAAATATTGATACTTTTGTTCAAAACTACCATCTCAAGACAATCCTGTTTCACAGGCACACAGAAATCCAAGAGAACTGAACTTTTCAGAGAGACAAACTCTTCCTCAGTAAGCAAAAGACGGAGAACACTTCGACTCAGGGCGGTGGCTGATGTTGGGGTCAAGATGGGTGGAGGAGCAAGTGTCCACCTCAAGAACAATCTTGGCTTGCAGTAAGAGGAATTTGCCAAACTTTTGAAACTTTTGCGCTGTTATGAGGCCTTTGGGGCTGAGGAAGTCTCAAAGGCAAAGAAAATGCTCTTCCCTAGTTAGTGCTCTTACCACTAGTAAGATTACTACTGAGTGATCCAATCTTGGACCAGGAAATTGAGAGATTGCATTATCTTATAATCTCGGTTTAAAAGTCTCTTCTTTTCATTGTTTCCTGATCTCAGAAATCCCGCAGTCCTCAGATATGAAATCATGTGGTCTCACTGCCCTTCGTCCTATGTGACTGGAAAGAGTGATAAATGTTGGCAAGAATGGGGAGCAACTGGAACACCTGTATATGGTTTGTTGGCGTGTGAAATGGTACACTTACTTGGGAAAATGGTTGAGTAAGTTCTTATAAACATGCAGAGATTCTACTCTTAGGTATTTATCCAAGAGAAATAAAAAACTATGTCCACAGAAAGACCTGGATAAGAATATTGGCAAAGGTTTATTCATAATCTAAATTGGAGGCAACCCAAATGTCCTCCAACACATGAAGGAATGAATACATTCGTACAATGGAATACTACTATGTGATACAGAAAAACGAGCTACCAGTACAGATGACCACATAGATGACTTCAAAAATATTATGCTGAACTGAAAGAGCCTGACACTCATATAAATACTGTATGATTATTTGTATCTCATCCTAGAAAAGGCCAAACTAAAATGTGGTGATAGAAAGTTGATAAATGGCCTTGGGGTGGGGGGACTGGGGGGAAGATAGGATGACTGCCAGGGGCTCAAGGGAACTGTAAGTGTGATGAAAATATTCTATGTCTGTATTGATGGTTATATGGAATTATACGTTTGTCAGAACTCATTGATCTTTATAATTAAATGTGTGTATTTTATTATATATAAGCTATCTATCAATAAAATTGATTTTTAAAAAGGAAAATGTATTTGCAAATTCAAATAAATCTTCTGAACAGTTCTTTGCTGGAAAGTATTCATTTCAGTGTTCCCTAATACAGCAAAACAAAGACATTGAAACAAACTATGTAACTAGCAGTTAAGCAATGGTAGGGTCAAATTAAGGTGTCTCAGTGCTGAATAACATTTTTCAGGACAGTTAAATTTCTAATTTTATTAGAATATTTAATAATATTTCTAATATTGTTATTCAGAATGACATTAGTCAGGGCAGTTAGATTTCTAATTATTAAGACTGCATAGCAGCATGGCAAAAGTTTAGATACATACAAAAACATTTAACTAGGAAATTGACTAAAAAACGGGAATGTTATGGATTGTTGACATTGAGATTAATGGGACTTGTAAATCTAAGCTCTACAGTCTTGAAAAAAATCTGTTATCATTTTCAGCTGACTCTATATGAAAATGTGTAAACAAAGTAACCATAATAAGAAGAAATAATATGGTTAGCAAGAGTAAGACAGTGGAATAGATCATGCATGTCTAGCATAAATTATTACATTTGTGAAAGTTTTTTTTTAATTTAATTTTTTTTTAATTTACTTGATAGAGATCACAAGCAGGCAGAGAAGCAGGCAGATAGAGAGGAGGAAGCGGGCTCCCCACTGAGCAGAGAGCCCGATGCAGGGCTCGATCCTAGGACCCTGAGATCACGACCCGAGCCGAAGGCAGAGGCTTAACCCACTGAGCCACCCAGGCGCCCCTACATTTGTGAAAGTTTATCATCATTCTTTCTCCATAAGAATTACGAAAGCCTTTGTGAAAATTTTGCATGCTAAAATTTTTCATTTCCAGCCTGTAAGCATTAATGTCTGTTAAATATTGTCCCTGTTTATTTTATCAATTACTAAGTAAAGCAAGCAACATAAAGTTTACATCTCTCTGCCTTATTTTTTGTGTAATAATAATACCGTTAAAGTTAAGCAAACTGTTCAGATCATGCAACATATCAGATTTTTTTCAAGTTTAACACCAGCAAAACTTGTGAAGAAATGTCTTAATATATTACTATTCCTCAAGTTCTATAAATATTTAATATTACAACAAAACTTTAGTGAGAATAAGCCTGCATCCTACAACTTAAAATAAATTCATGTCTCAAGTATGAACTATTTCTAGGTTAAAAATTTCAAAAATCCCAGATATTTTTTAAGGAAAACTTAGAAAATATATGTAAGGCTATGGTTTCTAGAAACCATTGCTTTAATGGTTTCATGACCCTACACTTCTTAGTCAAAATGTAAATTTAGTCAAATGTAAATTTGAAAAAGTAACCTGCATTTCAAGTGTTTTGGGTATAGAACAAAACAATAGGAAAGATAATAGTAATATTTGGATACATTTTAGCATTAAAAATATTCACAGCAGCAATACACCTATTCAGTGTTCTTAGGACTCTCAGGAAAATAACTGATCCTGATTTCAGTTGTCTTGGTACCTGTAATACTGTTCAAGTAGTCCATGCTGGGCTTGCAAAGCAAGTATGGTGGAGGCAAGACAGGTAACATACAGGAGTTTGACTTGCATTTTGGAATTCCAGGGCACAGGGTAAAGAATAATTGGATTTGAGCTATTGGGGGAAGTCTCCAGAGTAGTTAGCAATGAAATAAAGCGAGCTCAAGACTGTCCTTTTAGGCAGGGTAGGGAGTGCAGCTGGACTGTGTCACTGTGGGAGGCTTTATCCTGCAAAGTCATTCTTGAAACACAAGATGTTGTGATGCATCAAATATGGCTAGTCCCTTGAAGAAAGAGAGAAAGGTAATATTTCTTCTCACAAACTCAAGCTTTCTTAAATCTGAGGTTCTGTCCTATATGTAGCCATAGACATATCTGACTGGTTTACAGTTTAAAAAACATATAATGGCCAGTTTTTTTTTAAATTTCTTCCAATGTATTTATTGTCTATAAAGCTTAGGCACATTGGAAGTCCTTCTAATGTTTCACATAATTACTGTCTTTGCAACTGAAGAATCACTATTGCCTGAAATACTTAAACATCTATCTTTTTTTTTTTTAAGAATTTATTTATTTACTTGACAGAGAGAGATCACAAGTAGGCAGAGAGGCAGGCAGAGAGAGAGAGAGAGAGAGAGGAGGAAGCAGGCTCCCTGTCGAGTAGAGAGCCTGATGCGGGACTCGATCCCAGGACCCCGAGATCATGACCTGAGCCAAAGGCAGAGGCTTAACCCACTGAGCCACCCAGGCGCCCTTAAACATCTATCTTTAGTTACAACTTCCCCAGATAATTTTCTACTTTGCTTTGACAAAATAAATGTTTTCCTTGGATATATTTACTTTGAGAGTGAAAGAAGATGGTCCATAATAAGGTGTATGTAGTAAGGAATATAGCTTTTTTTTCTTGGTATGGTAGACTTTTATAAAGAGCTGATGATTAAAAATTAAGTTTTCAGAGGTGCCTGTCTGGCTCAGTGGGAAAAGCATGTGACTCTTGATCTTGGGGTTGTAAGTTCAAGCCCCATGGTGGGTGTAGAGTTTACTTAAATAAATAAAACTTATAAATAAATAAAATTAAGTTTTCAAAGAGGGTAGAGTCCCTATTTTTACTGTTATATGTGACTGTACCTGGTTTACAGAAATGCAAATAATTTTTTAAACACAGCAGGTTTGTCTGCAATGGCAAAATTCCTATACATGGTAGAGAGAACTGAATTTCACACTAAAATCAAGACCAAGATATGATTATTTATATATTTAACAAAGAGCAACTATTGGAATTTGACTACATTCCAGGACCATGGTGAACAAAATTAGTCATGTTTTCCTCTTTTTATTATAGTCTAATTGGGGAAGACAAACAGTAGTGCTATATTTTAAAAAATGACCATCAAATTAATGATCTTGCTAAGGGCCATTAGAGAAAGATGAATATTGTTTTAAGAATGTAGAAGTCAATTGATTGGTCAGGTAAGAGTTTTCTGGGAATTAATCATTTAAACTAATCTAAAGAATGAGTAGGAGGACCTAGGCAGGAGGTGTTCTAAGATGAGGTAAATACTAGTGCAAGAGATTCAAAAACCTAAAAGACTAAAGTGGCTAGAACTCCAAATGAGGGAGGAAGCAGAATCAGATCCAGCTGAAGATCTAAATACGAGGAAGAACTTGCAGAGCCTTGTAGCCCACATTGAGGATTTGGATTTTCTCCTAAGATGAGTGGGGAAACATTAGAGTATTGAGCAGGAGAGGGGCATGATCAGATGTCAAGACGTATTTTGGGTTATGTGTGCAGAACAGAGAGGAAAGGAAAAGTGTTAAGTGACCAGTTAGGAAGCAATTACAGTTGTCGTGAAAAACAGAGAGTATTGTTGACTAGGTTAATGGCACTGGAAATGGAGAGAATGGGTGATTTGAAATACATCCCATTTTAAGATGTATAGTTCATAGGATTTGAGGATGTTTTGGGTATGAGGGCTGAAGGAGAGGAAGATACAGATGAAAAGTCTTTGGCTTGTGAAATTAGGTAAATGGTGGTGCCGTTAGTCGAGCTAGTGAGTCCTGAAAGAGGACAGGCTCATGAGTTTAGCTTTAGTTCTTTGTTTATTGAATGACTTCGAGGCAGGTAAGTGAAAGTATATGGAAGGAAAGAAAAAGATAATGACCTAAAGCAAAGAGAGATGTCTGTGCTAAAGGTGTACATTTGGGAGTCAATTCATGGAGATAGTAATTAAAATCTTTGGCAAGAATGAAATTACTGAGAGAAAGCAGTAGAGGAGAAAAAAACATTCCAATCTTGAAATATTTAATGTGCAGGTAAGAGAGGATAAATTTGACAAAGAATTTGAGTAGTTAAAGCCAGAATATAAGAAGAAATCTGGAAATAAATAGTACCCATGAAGCCAAGGGAAGACAGAAGTGGTCAACAGGTATAAATGGTACAAATGGATTAAATAAAATGAGGTTGAGAAGCTTTTGCATTAATAACTTAATGGGGCAGAGGGTGAAGACTGTGGTGTGAACACATGGGAAGGAAATGAAGATAGTGAATATGGATAACTTAGTTAAGGAGTTGGGCTGTGGAGAGCTAGATAGAGAGGGACCTAAAAGTAAGGTTTATCTGTTTTGTTCGTGTTTGTTTGTTTTGATTAGTTTTAAATATAGTTAAAACATGAAAATATTTAAAGTTGATGTACTTGAGACAAGGAGGAAAGATAATTGGTAATGTCAGTTTCCCAAGAAGGCGAAAGAAGAAGAGCGCCTGTGAAAAGGACTGGGCTCAGTTCCTTCACTCTACTTTGAAAGGAAAGAAGATGCAGTAGAGGGAGACAAGACAGTTGGGTTTATTTGGAGAGAACTAAAGTAGGTTCAATCCAATGGTTTTTTTCTTTTCTTTTTGTAAAGGAGGGAGACAAGATCATAACTACATGTTTAGTATTAGATTGAGTTTCCTACCTTTAAAATGGAATGTTCTGAGGACTGGTTGGATTAATGAATATGAAAGCATTGTGACAAACTGAAAGTGTTGTTACATTAATTATTTGCATTACAGATGATGTAATTTTGGATAAATTTGGATAGTTTTCAATATTTTTTAACAATCAGTGAGGTCTTTTTACTTTGTAGCATTGTTTCCAAATTCTTTATCAGATAAATGACAGTATTTACTATCTCAAAATATTGTGAGTATAAAAAGAACTGTATAAATATTTTATTTTATTAAAAATCACAACATAAATTCAATATTTTATTTTACTTATATGTAGTGAGTTTAACATTCATTCAGTAGGCATTCAATCAATCTCTTATGGTACTTTATTTTTTGGATGGAAAGTCAATGGTATCATGTAAAGTGTCTAAGAGTAATACCTATTCTTCTCAAACTATTTCAGAAAATAAGAGGGAAAACTTATAAGTTCATTTTATAAGGACACCATTATCCTTACATTCAAACCAGATGAACACACTACAAATAAAGTAAACTACAGGCCAATATCTCTGAGGAACACAGATGCAAAAATCCTCAACAAAATACAAGCAAACCAAATTCAATAGTACATTAAAACAATCATTCACCAAGATCAAATGGGATTTATTTCAGGGATGCAAGTTTGGCTCAATACTCTCAAATCAATGTGATACATCACATTAGGATGAGAAAAAATAAAAACCATATAATCATCTCAATAAATGCAGGAACAGGTTTTGACAAACTATAATAGTTCTTCACGATAAGAATTAGGTTTAGAGGGAACATATCTCAACATAATAAAGGTCATATATATATATATATATATATATATATATAAACCCCACAGCTAACATCATACTCAATGGTCAAAAGCCAAAAGATTTTTCTCTAAGATCAGGAACAAAAAAGACCACTCTCCCTACTATTCAACATAGCGCTGGAAGTCCTACTCATGGCAATCAGACAAGAAAAAACAATAATATCATTTAAATTGGTAAGGAAAAAGTAAAATCATGAATATTTTCAGAGTACCTGAACAATATATAGAAAACCTAGAGGGCATCAAAAAACTCCTATAACTGATAAACAAATTCAGTAAAGTTGCAGGATACAAAATTAATGTACAGAAATCTGCTGCATTTCTACACACTAGTAATGAAGTTGCAGGAGAGATTAAGAAAACAATCCCATTTACAATTACTCAACAAGAATAAAATACCTAGGAATAAACTTAACCGAGGAGATGAAAGACTCCAAAAACGTTGATGAAAGAAATTGCAGGTGACACAAATAAATGGAGATTCTATGTTACATGGACTGGGAAAATAAATATTGTTAAAATGTCCATATTACCCAGAACAATCTATGGACTTAATGCAGTCCCTATTGAAATACCAACAGCATTTTTCACAAAACTGATACAAATAATACTAAATTTCGGAAAAGAAAAGTGAAATATTTATGAAGCCTACTGTAAGCAAACCCTGCATCTTGCCATATCCCCTATGTTTTTAGCTTTGTCATGCATATTGGTAGACTTCCAAAGAGAGCATGAACATCTCTTGGGCTGAAGGTTTTCTCTGGCAATCTGAGGCTGTTCTCCTGATACACAGTGGCAGTCTGAAAATCCTAGGATATTTACACCCCTCTGAGGAGCCACAACTGATGGAAGACTGTGTTTAAATACCCCAGCTCCCTTTCCCTTCATTTTGAATAAGGTACATGCTCTGCTTTGACTCCCAAAGCTTATAATAGTAACTTGCCTGATAAAGCACCCAGTTATTGTGTTATTATATCATTGGTATTAAATTTGTCTCCATTCCCTATTTCACTTCCTCACTCTGTTACCAGTGTTTCCTGAGGTCACTGCCGATCTAAACTATTTACACTTGAATCCCTTTCTTAGGGTTTGTTTGTGGAGAAACTCAGACTCAGATACAATCACAAGTCCTCATATGTATTTTCTAACATAGCTTAAAAATTCTAAATATGGTGGAGTGAAAAGAGAACAGAAAGGGCACTTACTGCCACCACTGTGGTCCTCCTCTTACATGGGGGATATGTTCCAAGACCCCCAGTGGATGCCTGAAACTACAGATTGTACAGAACCCTAAATATATTATGTTTTTTTCCTATATATATATATATATACATATATATATATATACCTATGATGAAGTTTACAAATTAGGCACAGTAAGAGATTAACAATGACTAATAATTAAGTTAAACAATAGTAACAATATGCTGAAAGTTATGTGAATAAAGTTATGTGAATGTGGTCCCTCTCTCTCTCTCAACATATTTTATTGTACTGTGTTCACCCCCTTTTTTTTTTAAGATTTATTTAGTTATTTGAAAGAGAGAGTGCGTGCAAGCAGGGGCTGGGAGTGGGGCAGAGAGAGAGAGAATCGAAGCTGACTCCCTGCTGAGCACAGAGCCCAATGAGGGACTCGATCCCACGACCCTGAGATCATGACCTGAGCCAAAACTAAGAGTCGGACGCTCAACTGACTGAAGCATCCAGACGCACCTGTACCCACTCTTGTTGTAATGATGTGAAATGATAAAATGCCTCTGTGATGAGACGAAGTGAGGTGAAGGACGAGGCATGGTGACATACTATTAGGCTGCTATTGACCTGAGGACTCTTCAGAAGGAGGATCATTTGCTTCCAGGCCATGGTTGACTGAAGGTAAGTGAACTGCAGATAGTGAAAACGTGGATAAAGGGGGACTACTGTATTTTTAGGAAAATTAATCCTATGACCACTCTGAACATAATAGCACTCCTGGATCATCTGAATTCACCTATATAAATTACAAAACACTGAAAATTCTATTATTGCTTTTTCATCAATATAAAGTCATAACTGCCAGGTGGTGTCTACAGTCATTCAGTCAAAAATATTTCTTGCACAACTACTAGATCCTAGTACAGTGCTAGGTTGTGAGGATAAAATAGTGAGTCAAACTGATAAGGTCTATTTTTACCACTGGACCTTATAGTACCATTTGTAACAGTGGTTATATATTTATCCTCATTCAATGTCAAACTGTGACAAGTGGTATGAAAGGAAGTATTGACCCTTAGATGTGCATGTGACAGAGGAAACTGATCTAATCTGAGAGTCCGAGGAGAAAAGTTCTTTATTCACATATGAACCAAGGTTTAGCTAAAAGGGTGGTGGGCACATTTCAGCAAAAAGAGGGAACACAAAGGTGAGAACCTGGGGACTGAGGAACTTTGGAAGAACTAGAAGATGCTCACTGTGGCTGGCATACAGAAACAAAAGGGAACCGTGTGTTGAACTTCTCTTTTAGACTCCGGTAAGATTTTGTTAAGGAATTTGACCTTGGGAAACCATTAGAGGATTTAAGTTGGGAAGTAAAACAAGATTTGTATTTTTAAGCAACCTAGAGACTATTGAAAAATACACATAGTTTATATCAATGTCCAAGTAACTTGTGCTAAATTCTAAAACTCAAGTCCAAATCATTAGAAATGTGAAACTATTTTAAAGTATCTTGCATCGACCTGACTATAATAATATGTTGAGATTGCAGAGTGTTTCAAATGTTTACTGGAGAGTAGTTATAAAAGCATAACACGAGTAGCCTGTTACAGTGTCAGAACTATTCTCTGTTTCAAATTCAAAGGCATCCTCATTTACATTCAGGTGTATATGGAGAGAATGCTAGCCAACAGCTTCTCTATCAACAAAAAACAAAGCAAAGTAAAAAGCCCAATGACCAAGTCGTATTTGGTGCACAATAGCTTCCATATTTGTCACAGTCTCTGTGCTGCCTGTTCTTGATGTTGAAAACAATTTAGAATAAATGAAGTATGACAACTTTCCTTTTACTTGTGAATTACAAAGCTACCATTTTGTCAAAGTTATGATTGTCTTCATTCTGAGACAGAGCCTGAGCAACTGAAGGAAATTCTGTAATATAATTTTAAAAATGTAAATGGAATTACCAGTTACCTTTCTAATTCTCCCCTTCTTCTTTTTCTTCTTCTTCTTCTTTTCTAAAACTTTTTATTTATTTGCCAGAGAGAGAGAGAGAGACAGCACAAGCAGTGGGAGTGGCAGGCAGAGGGAGAGGCTCCCTGCTGAGTAAGGATCCTGAAGTGGGAAGGGTGGGACTTGATCGCAGGACTTGATCCCTGGGATCCTAACCTGAGCCAAAGGCAGATGCTTAACACTCTGGTCCACTCAGGTGTACCTTCCCCTCCTTCTCCTCTCCTGTATTTCCTCCTTCATATCTAGTCACTTTCCTTGTGTAATTTTCCCACTGACTCACAAAGAGTAGACACAGCTAGACTTTCAGAAGTCTTCAGGGGAGCTCTGTGTTTAAAGATATCTTTGTGTGTGTTTTCTCCTCTGCATCTTTGATCCACTGTCTTACTTTGAGTCTTGGTACCCACTGGATAACTATGTCCTGTTACAGACAGTACTTCGTGAGTCCTTGCTCTCCCCGTTGTCAAGAGGAGACAATTTAGAAGTTTGGAACTCCAGTCAAGAAAATAGCACCATGATGTTTTCAAGCAATTATGAATACATTGGTATAAGAAAAATGATTACTGATAAAAACAGGTAACACATTCTGAAATTATACTAATATTGGAGGAAATACATACTTTTGATGAACCAAAAGTGAAACTGCTTTAGTGTCATACCTTTTTATCTGAAGCTCTTAAAGCATTTAATAAAAGAGAAAATAATTTCAATAAATACATTTTGTCATTAAAAAATGGGGGTAACTGTTAACATTTTAAGATGAAAGAGTCAATGATACAATTTGAAGAGACTAATATGTTCTAAGATATGACCAAAGTAATTATTTTTATTGTACATTGGAAATGATAATAAGCATTTTCACTGCAAATGAAAACAGACATAAACTAAAGCTATATTAGGAATTTAAAAAGTTGTAAGACAACACAATGAGTAAATACATGCCAGTAAATTTGAAAATATACAAGAAATAACAATTTTCTCCAAAGAATAAATAAAAATAATCAAGCTGAGGCAAAAAAATTAATGAACAAACAAAAATTAGAAAACACATATAGACTAATAACCATTTCAAGTAATTTTTTTAAGATTAATTTATTTTATAGAGAGAGCACATGAGCAGCGGGAGGGGCAGAAGGAAAGGGAGAGAATCTCAAGCAGGTTCCTATTCCCTGCTGAGCTCACAGAGCCTGACGATGGACTCAGTCTCACACCCTGAGATCATGACCTGAGTGGAAATAGAGATTAGTCTGCTTAACCAACTAAGCTACCCAGGCACCCCTATTTCATCAGTAATTTAGTGCTAATGCCAATTAATCACACTGCTTTGCTGAAGAAAAGATTAGACAGACTTGAATGTCAGGTGTCAGAAAGGACATCTGCTAAAGAGAAGATTTTTCTGATCTATAACCCAAATTTGTCTAGTACCTCAAGTCGCAAAACCCCTTTTTAGACGTGCATAAATCTTATTTGAAAATACAGCAAAAACAAGCCATGCTATTTCTATAACTCTCTAATGTAACTTTAAATAAACCATTTTTTTCATTTTCCCTCCACAAAAATCTTAACTTCAGCCACAACTGGGATAATCATTCTAATCTTGACCAGAAAATGAACTGTATCTTTTATAAAATTTGCATTCATTGGCAATCAATTAATAGAATATACCTTTTTTGGTGCTTATAAAAGATCTATTTATTTAATTCAGACTACATTATGTAAGATGCTGGAAAGTTATGTAAGAAAATGCATGCCAAATGTGCTTTATTTAATTACTTTTCTTTTGTTTTACTTAGTTATCGCCATTTTCTAAGCTACACAGATAAAAGACTTGGCACTGCACAGTATACAGACATGGGAGTGTTTTATGAGAAATGCAGTTGGACAGGTTCCCAAATTTTCTAAATTATTCATGTATGACAGTATAAAGGTAGCTAGATTATGGTAACTTTTTTTTTTCTCTTCCTGAAAATGACTATAATATTTAACTGCTGTGAAATGAAACTGTAACTTATAATGTACGTGGCAAAGAAAGAAAGAAAATCTGTCAAAACACATTCAAAATTGTTAAAGATATAAGTAGATGTGTCTGGCTAAATGAGATTTAGAACTCCTTAAGCCTCACTTGATTTTAGAAAGAAAAAGGACCTTGAGTTTTTAAGTCTAAATAGAATGGTCAAAGAAAACAAAGCGTTAACCTCACCAGTCTCTCTACCGTTAGTCATTTTTGAGCATCATCCATATCCTTCATCCAATCAAATGAAATAAAATTTTAATAGGAAGAAAGACATTTTACTAAGAGGAAAATAAATTTTGCTAATAGAGGAAACCAAAGAGAGTTAATAAATAAATGCTTTATTGGGATACTGTAATTAGCAATGCTAACAGCAATACTTAAAACAGATTATGAGAGTAAAGTGATTTTTCTTCCTGCTAGGCTATTAAAGATGCTTTTTTAAGGACACATTAATACCGTTCCCTTGATGTAAGCTTGGGCATCAGCCCAGGTGCCATTTCTAAAAGCAGTAAGCACTTTACAAGGCGCTCTGCAGAAATACCTCAGAAGTATTGCTTGAGGGGAGCTATGCATTTCTAGTGAAAGGGCTCATAGCCATTAGCAACTTTTACAGAAATCTCTGGACAACTTTCCCAGGAAAGCAATGAGAATATTCACTAAGCTAACTGCTTAGGGAAGTTAATTCCAAATGAGAGAAATGCACTTGCAATTCAAGAAATTGAATGGCAATGCCAGTTAATCACATTTTCTATTTAAGAAAGGATAGATGCACTTCAAGTTCAGGATGACGGATGAAACACATCCCTTCTTGTGTGCATTCTCTCTTCCTCTTTCTGATATATTACATATATAGATGCATATCTTCCTGTTATGTATACATGCATATGCATGTATATATAACAGAAAGGTAGATAATGGTACAGATATGGGTAGAGAATCTCCAAAGTCAGAATGAATAAAGTGAAGTGACTAGATGTCTCATTGCCAGAAACACAGAAGGATCATATCTCAGTGAGATAGATTTGAAGCCATTAGGCCCATGTAGAGAGTGACTGTTACCTAGAAAATCCATTATGGCTAAGGCCTCGGCACCTGCACAGAAAGAGAAGCCAAGTTTCTAGGCCCTACATGGAGTGGGGAATCAGAACTTGAAGACATCTGTGAAGCCAGAGATGGAATACATTAAAAGTGGCAAAGGGAAATACTTCATAATGACAAAATGAACAGTCCACCAAAATATGACAATTAAAACTTGTGTGCACTAAAACAGAACTTTGTAGGATATAAAGCAAGACTGACAGAATTAAAGAGGAAAAATCCTAAATCTATAATTCTGGTGAGACATTTAAACCAACTAATTAAGAAATTGATAGAGTAAGCAGACAAAAAGTAGGTCTTGAATTACTCAGGTAAGAATTTTTAGCTATAGATACTTTAGAGAACTAGTCATTCAATAGGTAATACATATTTTTAAGCACATATTTTGGACTTTTATAAAATGAATATTACCTTAGACAAAAGTTTTAAGAAATTCAAAAAGTTAACATTAAATAGCCCACAACTCTTGAGTCAAAATGGTGAATGAAATTCAAAATTAACAACCAAACACATCTAATACAACACAATAATTTTGGAAATAAAATATCACATTGCTAAATAAGATGCATTGCTAAATAAAGAACAATGAAGATTTTAAAATATTTAAAACAAACAGAAAAGGCACTTTATGTCCTAACTGGTGGTCTAAAATCAAATTTGGATAGAGATATATAGTTTCATGTCCCTTACTTAAAAGAGGAGACAAATTGAGAATAAATAAGTTTAGCAATTGTCTCCAAGAGTTACAATTGTAGTTACCGAAGAGAATGTGGACAAAGAAATGCTATAGGTAAAAGGAAAAGTTAATAAAATAGAAAATGACAAGAGTAACAGAAGCAATAACAACCACGAATCAGAATGATGATCAATACAACTAAGAAATAATTCACTGAAAAGACAAATAAAATAGATAATCTTATTATAAGTATGGTAATTGTATGGTATGAAACTAGAGAATAAGGGTAAAAACAGTTAAGAATGAGAAAGAAATAAACTGAATCTACATTACTTTAAAAATTTTTTTAACTTCTAAGAGAACATAATAAATACACATATATTAACAAATTTGAAAGCATAAATGAAGTTATAATTTTTTCCAAGGATTGAATGATGTAAATCAAACCAAGGCAAGAGAAAAAAGATGAGAAAAATGCATAGAAAACCTACAAATTTCCCTCAGAAGCAGACCTCAAGGATTTGGGTACAAGTAGTTTACATAGGAGTTGATCTCCCAAAGCACTGATAGGGAAGTGGAGAAGCGTGTGGGAAGAAAGTGAAGGCAATGTGAGGAGATTCTTGTGTTGGTTACCAATGGTGATGAGTGGAGCTCTGTCCCACTGGAGACCTCTGGAAGGCTATGTGAAATACTCGTTAGAATTATCCTACTTGAGGAGCCGGGAAACTAAGATATACATCCACAAACTCTTATCTTTCATTTGTCGAGGGTTTCTCCTGGAGGTGCTGGAAATGGTGTGGCCTTCTCTGCATGGAAGGCAAAGGCAGTACTCAGCTAGAAAATTCCAGATGCTTCCAGTAAGCTGTTGTAGGTATGCACAGTACAGATGAGTTATTGGCAGGGCACCAACTGTCTTTGCTACAGTATCTGTTCTTTTGTCACAGTCGTCCTTGTTGTTTAAATGCTTGAGCAGGATGGCGGAGGGAGAATTCCAGTGGTGATCCCCGCCACTACTCAGCACCTACCTTGGGAAGCCTCTCTATCCCTGAGGACCTGAGAACTCCCCTCTCCAACCTATTAACCTATTAACTCTCTTCTCCTTTGACCTGAGAGTTCACAGTGCAAGACAAATTGTTTTGATTTGGGGGTAATCAGAGTAGATTACTTAGAGAATGTGAAATATAAGCAGGGCAAAATTACAGTGGATGACAAGAAAGGAAGAGAACATTCCAGGTAGAGAGCATTGGTATATATAAAATGGACAAAAGAGTAGAAATGAGAAAGGCCAGTGCATGTTTTTATATTGAGTGACCCAGGTTGACTTGGGGCCGAAAGGTTGATTATGTAGGAGGTCTGTGTAGCAAGAAATTTCAGAGGCAGGTGATTTGGAAAGATCTGGAAAATGACTTAATCTAATTAACACCGCTAGCCATTTCAGGTAAAGCAATAAAGAAAACTGAGTTTTAAGAAGTTAAACCTGTTGGTAAGATCAAAGGTGGATTTTAGGCAAAGAGTTGCAGTGATTTTTGAAGTAAAGTAAACATCTACAAAGTCATAAGTGCCCATCTTTAGACTGGCTACAGCGGGAATGAAAAGAAAGGAACAAATTGAGAACCACACAGAATTTTAGAAGGGAAAGATATTTTTAAATACCACCTGCTTCTCCACCATTTCAAAGATTAGGTAACTGAAGCAGAGAGAAGTGCCTTAGTAGATGTCAGCAGGCTAGTTAGTAGCGGAGACAAGAATAGATATTTTTTGATCACTGGACTCTAGGCAAGGGCTATTTTAAAATCCAGAGGTTCCTTCTTCCAATGATAAGCAAATGATTGAACTGCAGTTGTTACATTTAGAATTTCCTTTCCCCTTTCTGGTTTGAGGCTTTAAAAAAAGGAAAAGCCACCAATATTCCTTATCTCTCTAGAAAAATTTCAGAACTTGGTAACTGGTTAGACCTGAGGTTTGAAGTCAAATAAGGAATGAAAGATAAATTATTGTCTTGATGACTGAGAAAACAAAATGGATTTTGATTGAGAAAATGGAACTGTTTTGCAGAGATAAAGGTATTTCTTCTAGGCTTGCTGAGTTTAAGTTACAACAGGACCGACGTCTGACTCTTGATTTCGCCTCAGGTCATGATCTCCGGGTTGTGAGATCAAGCCCCTCACTGGGCCCTGTTTGAGATTCTCTCTGTCCCTTGCTACTGCTCTTAAAAAAAAAAATTATAACAGGATATACAAGTATATATGGTCAGCACGAAGATGGAAATATGATCAGGAAGGCTTGAGATAGTTGCAATTTTTGAAGTTATTTTATTTACTCAAATTTCTTTTCTTTCCTATCCTAAAAGACCTAGGATGGAAAAGGAACTTACTTGCTTAACTTTGGATGGTTTGATTCATCTCTGATTCCAGGTTCTTTGTAATAATACATGCCTCAGCGTTTCTAATTTTATAGTTAGACAAAGTTATTTTTAAAGGAAATTTCACAGAGGGGTGCCAGGGTGGCTCAGTGGGTTAAATATTTGTATTTTTTTTAAGATTTTATTTATTTACTTGACAGACAGAGATCACAAGTAGGCAGAGAGGCAGGCAGAGAGAGAGAGGAGGAAGCAGGCTCCCAGATGAGCAGAGAGGCTGTTGTGGGGCTCGATCCTAGGACCCTGGGATCATGACCTGAGCCGAAGGCAGAGGCTTTAACCCACTGAGCTACCCAGGTGCCTCTAAATAAAATATTTTTAAAAAAATAAAGGAAATTTCATGGAGAAAGATTTAAATGTCTAGAAAATTTGTGTAGAATGTAATATCTAACTCCACAATAGCACCAAATAAATAGTGTACAACTTTTTTTAAGTCAAGCACAAATTATATAGTCTTCTTATTCTTTGAGGAATGTTTAATAAGAATATTTTGAAATAATTATTTTTGAAGTTTGTTTGAATCTCGGCTCTATTAAATTGATTATGAAAAGTATTTTTTCCTTGGGATGCCTGGGTGGCTCAGTCGGTTAAGAGTCTGCCTTCAGCTCAGGTCAAGATCCCAGGGTTCTGGGATTGAGTCACGCATTGGGCTCCTTCCTCAGTGGGAGTCCTCCTGCTTCTCCCTCTGCTTGCCTCTTGCTCTGCCTGCTGCTCCCCCTGCTTGTGCTCTCTCTCTGACAAATGAATAAATAAAATCTTTAAAAATAAATTTTTCGGGATGCCTGGGTGGCTCAGTTGGTTAAGCGGCTGCCTTCGGCTCAGGTCATGATCCCAGCGTCCTGGGATCGAGTCCCACATCAGGCTCCTTGCTCAGCAGGGAACCTGCTTCTCCCTCTGCCTCTGCCTGCCACTCTGCCTGTGCTCGCTCCTGCTCTCTCTCTGACATAAATAAATAAAATCTTAAAAAAAAAAAATAAATAAATAATAAATTTTTCCTTGCATTATTGTATATCTCCCTCCTTCTTTCCTTTTCTTTCTTTCTTTTGTTCATTCATTTTTTTCTCCCTCACTTCTTTTCAATCCTTTTAATTGAATTATAATTAATACACAATATTGTATTAATTTCAGATGTACAATGAATTGTTTCAATATTTTAAAATACTGTGAAATGATATGAGATATTGAGATATGATTGAGATATCATCTCAATAGGTACAGTTACCATGGTCACTATATAAAGTTATTATAATATTATGGAGTATATCCCCTATACTTACATTACATCCTCATTATCATTTATTTTTTTAAAAACTTTTATTTTTTAATAAACTTTTATTTTTTAAATTTGTTGTTATTATTATTTTAATTTAAATTTTAAGTAGTTAACACACAGTGCAGTATTGGTTTCTGGAGTAGAACTCAATGATCTATCACTTACATACAACACCCAGTGCTCATCATAACAAATGCGCTCCTTAAAACCCATCACCTGTCTAGCCCATCCCCTGGCTGCCTCCCTCCATCCACCCTCAGTTTGTTCTGTATCATTAAGAGTCTCTCATGGCTTATTTCCCTTTCTCCTGTTTTTCTTTTCACCCTTCACCTATGTTCATCTGTTTTGTTTCTTAAATTCCACATATGAGTAAGACCATAGGGTACCTGTCTTTCTCTGATGGACTTATTTCACTCAGCATAATACACTCTAGCTCTATCTACATCATTGCAAATGGCAAGGTTTCATTCTTTTTTTCTAGATTAATAACATTTCATTACACATATACATACACACACACACACAAATATATATATATATACACACAGATATATCCCTCACATCTTCTTTATTCGTCTATCATTTGACGGACACTTGGGTTGCCTCCATATTTGGCTATTGTAAATAATGTTGCAGTGAACATGGGCGTGCATATTTCTTTTTGAGTTAGTGTTTTTGTTTTGTTCAAATACCCAGAAGAGGAATTACTGGATTTTATGGTTGTTCTATTTTTAATTTTTTGATGAACCTTCATGCTGCTTCTCATAGTTGCTGCACTAATTTACATTCCCACCATTAGTGCATGAAGGTTCCCTTTCTTTATATCCTCACTGGCACTTGTTGGTACTTCACTGTGGTTTTGATTTGCATTTCTCTGATGATTAGTGATGTTGAGCATCATTTCATATGCCTGTTGGCCATCTGTATGTCTTCTTTGGAAAAAATATCTATTCTGGCCATTTTTAAATTAGGGTGGTTTTTTTTTGTTGTTGTTACTGAGTTGTATGGGTTCTTTATATGGTTTGGATAGCAGTCTCTGATCAGATACATTGTTCGCAAGTATCTTCTCTCATTCAGTAGAGGCCCTTTTCATTTTATTGATGGATTCCTTCACTGTAGTCCTAATTGTTTATTTTTCGCTTTTGTTGCCCTTTCATTCTTCTTTTAAAAGACAATTTTTAGAGTGGTTTTGCGCTTACAACAACATTTAGGAGGTCCAGAGATTTTTCTGTGTACCTCTGCTCCATAATATGTATAACCTCTCCCAATGTCAACACCACTCACCAGAATGACTCTCTCTTTCTTTCTTCCCTTCTTTCTTCCTTTTTTCCTCCCTTCCTTCCTTCCTTCTTCCTTTCTTTTCCTTCTCTCTTCTTTCTTTCTTTCTTTTAGAGAGGGAGAGAGAGGAGTGAGGAGCAGCAGAGTGAGAGAGAGAGAATCTTAAGCCAGCTCCACACCCAGGGTGGGAGCCCAGTATGGGGCTTGATCTCCCGACTCTAAGATCATGACCTCAACTGAAATCAGGAATTAGACACTTAACTGACTGAATCACTCAGGTGCCTCAGAATGATACTTTTTACACTAAGCATCCTTGGTGCAAAGGATCTCTGCATCGATACATTGTAATCACACAAAGTCCATAACACTGATAGATCATAATCACACAATGTCCATAGCTTACCACATGAAGTGTTTACTCTTGATATACATTCTATGGGTTTGGACAAATATATAATGGCATTTTCCTATGATTATAATATCATATGGAGTATTTTCTTCTTAAGGATTCTATTCATTTATTTGAGAGAGAGGGAATGAAAAAGAGAGAGAGAGAGAGCATGAGAGGAGGGAGGGTCAAAGGGAGAAAGGGACTCCCTGCCAAGCGGGGAGCCCGCTGTGGGACTTGATCCCGAGACTCCAGGATCATGACCCGAGCCAAAGATAGTTGCCCAACCAGCTGAGCCACCAGGCACCCCTATACAGAGTATTTTTATGCCTTAAAAATCCTCAATGTGGGGCGCCTGGGTGGCTCAGTGGGTTAAGGCCTCTGCCTTCGGCTCAGGTCATGGTCCCAGGGTCCTGGGATGGAACCCCACATTGGGCTCTCTGCTCGGCAGGGAGTCTACTTCCCCCTCTCTCTCTCTGCCTGCCTCTCTGTCTACTTGTAATCTATGTCAAATAAATAAATAAAATCTTTTAAAAAAAATTTGTCAATGCTCTGCTTATTCATCTCTCCTTCCTGAACTTCTCTCCTGAAAACCACTGAGCTTTTTGTTGTTTCCATAATTTTGCCTTTTCCAGAACATCATGTAGTTAGAATCATACAGTGTGTAGTCTTCTCAGATTGGCTTATTTTACTTAGTAATATACATTTAGGATCTTTGTTTTTTTAAATGATATTATTCTTTTTTTTTTTTTTTTGCTGCTACAGCCTCTTGATTATATAATTGTTACCTATTTGTTGCTACACCCATTCAGCTTTTAATGCTATCATGAATATTTATTAAGTAGCAATTTGAATAGAGAACAGAATATAATATGTCTTTGGAAAATGTTGGCTTTCTAATATATATAAGTCGAAGTGATTTAAAATGGAAAGCAAAGAAAAAAAACAAAATAAAATTTCTAATATACGCCAAGAACTCTCTTAGTATTCCACTTAGTCCAGAAAAATTTATAAATTAGATACTATTATCCTCACTTTAAATATAAAGAAATGAAAATACATAGAGATTAAGTAACTTAAGTAACTTTATATCATTACTAAGGGACAGAGCCCACATTTGAACACAGGTCTTCATTCACTTACTTGTTTGTAAATGAGGAGACTGGGAAAAAATTGATTCTGCATTTTTGCCTGACAATGCTTGACGTGGTGCTCACATCAAGCTACCCACCATTCCTTGTTTCTATAGGACATGGCTTACTCATTGTGTGATTTTCTTCCTTTCTCGGTGAAGCCCCAAATAGCCCAATAAACCTTAGAAAATTCTGTTTATTTTGAGAACCCGTCTAGGATAGTCCTCAGGGTTGTAAACTTCTGAAAAATTTCAGCACTGATATGGAGTCCCAAAAAGCCAAGTACTGTGCTGTGGCTTCTTGGAATTCCCAGAGCAGCACACCGTCATCTCAGAAAGCTCACGAAGGCCTTTCATCCTAGGAATCTCCTGGTGAAGGGTCAAGTGGAAAGAGATTCCAAAGATACCCCCATTTGTGAATCGCTGATAGCTGTGTAAAGCTTCAACACGGACTACAGGAAGTGATTTCTCTACATCTGCTGATCTTCCAATTTAATAACTCATGGAGAACTGAGGTACTAATTCATTCGGCAGCAAATATTTATTCCACTTCTAATGTGAGTTTTGCTCTGTGCAATGTGCTGGAAGGTCCTTGGAAACCCAACCCCTATTGGGCATGGTCGCTGCTCTCAAGGAGCACAGGTCAGTGTGGAGGAAAATAATAAGTAAGTAAACAAATAAATGAAAATATGGAATGCAGGTGATAAGAAGTGATGGAACAGGGTGCTGGGATCAGAAAGGGCAAAAAGGGCTTTATTTTTGATGGGGTGGTCAGGAGGGTATCACTAAGAATATGACATTTGAGCTGAGAGCTGACATATAGAAGGATCCAGTGTCATGAGGGGACAGGGAAGGCGAATGTTGGGCAGAGCTACTCGCCAGAGCAATGTGAGGTGGAAATAAGAACTGGGCCTGTTCTAAGAACAGGTAGAAGGCGAGACTAGAGCTAACTTCCTGAGGAAGGAAGATAAAAGCAGAAAACAAGGTAAATAATTGTTCTTTTTTCCATAAATGTAATTGAAATGTTTTGTCATGTTTGCAAACCTCGAGACCCCTGAGTGGATTCTGAAGGCTTTTCACTGTTTAAAAGTGAGTAAGACAAACACCAATAAAAATGAACAAAAGATTTGCACAGACACTTTTCAAAAAGATAGAACATGGTTACTCAGCACAGGAAAAGATGCTCAATACCAGCACACAGCAAGGAAGTGCAAATTAAAAGGACCAGGAAAGGGGTGCCTGGGTGGCTCAGTCATTGAGTGTCTGCCTTCAGTTAAAGGCATGATCCCGGGGTCCTGGGATCAAGCCCCGCATCGGGCTCCTGGCTATACGGGTAGCCTGCTTCTCTCTCTCCCAGTCTCCCTGCTTGTGTTTCCCCTCTGGCTGTCTCTCTCTCTGTCAAATAAGTTAAAAAAAAAAAAAAGTATGAGGAAAGAACACTGCCCACTCAAATGGCTACAATGATGATGCCAAGTGTTGGAAAGGTCATGCAACAACTGGAAGCCTTGCCCTTTGTTAATGGGTACAACTACTTTAGAAAATAATTCTGTGGTTTCTTATAAAGTTAAACATACACTTACCCTACAATATAGCAATTCCATTGCTAGATATTTACCCAAAATACATGAAAATGCCTATCTACACGAAAGCTTGCACACCAATGTCCATAGTAGCTGTATTAGGAATAGGCAAAAATTAGAAACACTGCCAAGGTCCATTAACTTGTGGTACATCGATATAATGGCATCTTCTTCAGCAAGAAAAAGGAATAACTCACTTATACCTGCAACTATATAGATGAACTTCAAAAACATTATGCTAAGAGAAAGAAGCTGGACATACACATACACACGTGATTCTATGTATATGAAGTTCTAGAATGGACAAAATTACTCTATAGTGACAGAAACTGAAAGCTGATGAGACTAGTGGCTGCCCAGGGCCTAGAGTGGGAAATTTCTGCTGCAAAGAGTCATGAGGAATCTATTTGGGGTGATGCAAATATTCCAAATCTTGATCGTGATGATGGTAATATGGGTACAGATATTTCTCAGAACTAACTGAACTGTATACTTAAAGTGGGTGCATCTTATTGTATATAAATTATACCTCAATAGAGTTCACTGTAAAGAAAAGAAAAACGAATGTGTTTGTTTTTGTTAATGTTCATTATTAGTACTCATAGATCTATTTTCATAGTAAACTAAACACGTGTTTCCTGTATTCCTTTAAAAATCTGTCCTGACTGAAGTTTTAAAAATAATTATTAGTGGTGTGCCTGGGTAGCTCAGTCGGTTAGGCATCGAACTCCTGATTCCAGCTCAGGTGGTGATCTCTGGGTTGTGAGGTCAAGCCCCTCATCGGGCTCAGCAGGAGTCTGCTTGAGATTCTTGCCCCCTCTCCTGCCTGCCACCTATCCAACCCACTCTCTCTCTCTCAAATAAATAAATCCATCTTTTAAAAAAATAATTAGTGGTATTTTACGTTATGTGGCACAGAGCTATGAGAAAAACAGGATCTCCTGAACTCCATTAATTTAAGGGCATTCAGGAGAACTTTGTCTCATTATTTTTTACTTTGGCACATTGTTGTTAAAGAGTGAAAACTATGGATATTCAAGGGAAATTTTACAGAAAGTTTTAAACTATTATCATAGAATTTTAGGTTTCTTTCTTTCTTTTTTTTTTTTAAGATTTTATTTAGTTATTCAAGAAAGGGAGTGAGCCAAAGAGAGAAGAGCACAACTGGGGGGAGGGGTAGAGGGAGAGGGAGGAGCAGACACCCTGTGAGCAGGGAACCCCAGTGTGGGGACTCAATCCTGGGACCCCAGGATCATGACCTGAGCTGAAGGCAAGCACTTCACCCATGGAGCCACCCAGGCATCCACATTTTAAGTTTCTTACGGGTTTAAGATTAGATATGCCTCAAAGTGGATGTGTTAAAATTCCCGGAAAGATAGAGCCTGAGCCAAAGCCTACGTCCTAAGACTTTACTGGGAGAGTTAATGCCTGGGTAGCAGGAGTGAGGGGAAAAGAAGAGAGTTGAAGGAAGGCAAGTGTTAGGTTGCTTAGCAGACCGCAGCCTCAGAAACAAGCACAGTGTGTCTCACATCAGTCAGGAAGTCTTAGATTCTTAAGGAACCCCTGCTACTTAGGACAATCTAAGAGAGAAGGAAAGAAGAGGGATTTATTGAGGGCTCTTTCCATTTTCCTGACACTAAGTAGTCTAAGTTTGTCCATGGAGCATTAAACCCCCACACTTCTGGGTTGTACCATGAGGTACTGGGAAAGCCCAATTCCGCCTCCCACCTCACAGTACTTTATCTGAGTCTGGACAGGATGGGAAGAACCAGAACCATGGTGGGTCCTATCATTTGGGCCTGGGAGCATGGGCTGCTGCAGCCACCCTTGGGGATAGTGCAAGCAGGCTGTACCCACGCAGCTGACACCTGTCTCAGCGGGGGCTGAGACAGCTGGCAGTGGTTAGCAGCTGACACACCCGTGGTGTCAGTGGAACATTCCAACAAACAACCAGTCGAAGCCTAGAGGGGCAGATGTGAATGTGGGAATCTGGGAAAGCACATGATGTGGGTTCTGTACTCTGGATCAGAAAATTCTAGAAGCCAATTGAGCATTTGTAATTGTACGATAATTTTCCTTTCAAGTTTGGGGGAAACTTGGTGGTGGTGTTAAAGAAAGATAGGAAAAAATTTCCTCCTGGACTATTTTGGGAAGGGTGTTTACTACTTCCAACTAATAATGATATTTGGTAACTGTACTTTTCTCCTTAAAATATTCACATCTGGGGTACTTGGCTGGCTCAGTCAGTAGAGCATGTGACTCTTGATCTGAGGGTATGAGTTGGAGCCCCACATTGGGCGCGGAGATTACTAAAAATAATATCTTAAAAAAAGAATTAACATCTCCTATGAGGGCACATATTTATTTTTGAAATTTATTTATTTATTTATTTGACAAAGAGAGAGCACAAGCAGGTGGAGTAACAGAGGGAAGGGGAGAAGCAGGATGCCTGCGAGCAGGGAGTCTGCTGCTGGGCCTAATCCCAGGACCCTGGGATCCTGACCTGAGCCAAAGGCAGACACTTAATCGACTGAGACACCCAGGTACCCTTACATTTCTTTTAATGCTACTACTATATTTTATTTCTGCCATAAGTGCCTCTATAATTCATTAAACTACAGAGTTGTGCACTTAAGAATATTCATCTATAAGGATCAATGACGAGATTCTGATTCACTCACATTTGCAACTCAACCCTTATTAAAGATGAGAACAAAACCAAAGGAATCACCATAACATCATGTTATGTATGCAAGATGTGAATTAATTTAAATTTTATTTCAAATAAGTTGAACATTGCCTTAAGCAATAAATGTTCACCTTAAAGTTTAAATGCAGATTTAATTTTATAAATTAAATAACATTTTAAATATTAGGCTAAGTCCATTTGAAAGTAAACAATCCTATTTAATTTATAACTCTTGCATATCAAAATTTTTTCATGCAGAGTCTTATAAATGTTTTACCTTCTTAAAGTATACTTGAACTAGAATTTGATGAAGCCAGTTTACACAGTC
>ML111776.1:34219-72668 GCA_003697995.1 Taxidea taxus jeffersonii
TAAGAAAAACTGCATAGCCCAAGCTAAGGAGAAAAGTTCAAGCTTTAGTAAAACATGAATGTGGCTTCTCCATCATATATTTCTCCTCAAAATTTGTTTTCCTTTTGGGGAAAGTGCATTTGCATGTATTTTCTTGGTTCTCTCAGGTCCCAAGTAATCTAAGTTTGTTTGCCCTTCTCCACCAAGAATAAACCAGAGGAAACATCTTGTTTCATTTTTTGTAGTGCTAGGGAACTTTTGTTATCTCTGGGGGAATTTCTGGGGCACATGTAAGTCATGGGTTGCCTTGGGAAAACAAATTCTACTAAATATTGCAGACCTATTTGCAGCAAATGAATAGAGTCAGTATGGATTATATAATTATACATAGAATGCCAGATATTTTATACGAGTGAGAAAAAAAAAAAAGATGTGCAGAAGAGCAAGATCAGAGAAGTAAGGTCATGAGACTGAGCAGTGACCAAAAGGGATCTAGAATTTTGAAACTCTGTGGCTAACTACATTTTTGTTCTTCCAATAGCCCATTCTATTACAAGGCAATTTTTCCCTGGCTCTGACCCTAAAATTTAATGGAAGGAGAGAAAATACTCTCCTTGGGTGCACTGTAAGCTATGTCAACAGTATTTACATCCAATGCATAATTTTAGTTCTGAGGTTGGCAAAACAGAGATTTCTAGGGCAGAAACCCCACCCCCCTTGGGTCTCTTTAATCAACATTCAAGTTAGTTTTAGGGATAATAAATATTCCTGTTTGACTACAATTTGTGTTCTGTGCTTTGGATCAATTTTTATAATTAAAAATTATATCACAGTTTTCATCAGATACACACACATATGCACACACATGTACCAGCATACACACACAACATCAAAAAGCTTTTGATTATGAAAAACCTGGTGGATCTTCCTGAGACAAAACATGGATAACAAATAACAAGGAAAGATTGGATTTGTGTCATTATATTTATTGTAGATGAGCTGACATCTCTCATTTCTAATGATTAATTCTAATATTTTGTACATATTATTCTGTAAGTTATGATTTGAAATTGTGTAGAAAATCCTTAATAAGGTTAGTGACATCCTGATAATTAAATTTCGAGGGAAGTAATTCCCAAACTTGAAAATAGAAAGACTAATGAAGCTTTTTATGCACAAGATAATATTCTTGACTCATGCTCAAATCACACCAATATTTGTGAAGTGACAAATGTTTAGTTCATGTATTTTACATTTTTAATTGTTAGAATGTATTATGGAATATTTTATAATTCCAAAAGAACAAAAAATCAACAAAAATCTATATATTAATTATTCAGCTTAGAAATAAGACATTCTGATATGAATCTCTCTCTCTTTTTTTTAAAAGATTTTATTTATTTATTTGACACAGAGAGATCACAATTAGGTAGAGAGGCAGGCAGAGGGAGAGTAGGGAAGCAGACTCGCCGCTGAGCACAGAGCCCAACACGGGGCTTGATTCCAGGACCCTGGGATCATGACCTGAGCTGAAGGCAGAGGCTTTAACCCAGTGAGCCACCCAGGGGCCCTATGAATCTCTCTTTAACAGCATCACATTTGAGCTTCTGAGGTCACTTCAGTTTCAGCTTCTGAGGTTTCTACTTCATGCAATTTTGTGTTTATTATTATTATGCCTGGCAGATTTTATATAGACATAAAAATATACATAAAAATATATAAATATATGTGTACACATACATGTATGTGTACATAAATGTTTTAGAATTTTCATATAGAAAGCATCATACTATATATTTTGGGCAATTTTTTTCAACATTAGATTTGTAAGTTTCACCTATTGGATATGTATAGCTTGGATTTATTCGTCTTCTCTACTATATAGCATTTCATTGTACGGATATGTCACAATTTACTTATCTATTTTCCAATTAATGGACATTTCAGATTTTTATTCAACTTTTTTCCTCTTATAGAAAATGCTATCATCACTTATTTTATTCACTATCACACGTGGATTATTGATCCTGTGACTCACCAAAATTTAGGTGGCTTGTTTAAAATAAAAATGCTACCTGTAGATGTTTTGCTGGAGTTTGCCATATTTCTTTATGTTTGGGCAGATTTATTTCCTTCCAACATTTATACATTTAAAATAAGATTATTGTGTACAGATACTGCCATGTAATGAACTGCACAAAAGAAAGCAATGAAATATCTTAAAAGCAAAGAACTTTGGGGGAGCAGACAAGAAGGAATGATTTGGCTTTAACTACTGTACTTTTTCCTCCCTCACTGCTCTATCCCTGCTAGTTCAAACTATGCCTAGAAAGTGCTTAGCGTATTCTTGTTGAATACATTTGTATTAAATTTAGAAATATTATTAATAGTTTATGGCTTGGAAGTCCACTTTAAAATAGCTTTCGGTTTATTCTTTCCCAACTTCCCATTAAAATACGTATAAAGAAAAAGAAGGAGCCCACACCACCATCAACACCTAGATGGTTATAGCCCTGTGACTGGAATTGGAGAATATTTATGATCCAGAGGCTGCTACAACCAGGTAGAGAATTGCAGTGGCCAACCCACCTGGGGAAGAGACCTGCAATGGTACAACGCCGCCTTCCAAAGGCAGGCTGGGAGCAGTCGTCTGATGGAGCCAGCTCACAGTGGGTTCAGACAGACAAGGGTTCATTTTTCAGGGGTTTTGCAAAGTGGTTGTTCCACGGAAGCCTGAAATCGGCCCTGGTGGGAGTATTTATATCACAAAAATCATCGAAAGCTACAAACCAGCCTATTTCCCCAGCTGGCAGTTAGACATGTATCAGCACAGCACTCATCTTCCCTCTGTCTTTTTTTTTTTTTTTTTTTTTTTTTTTGTCCAGCTGGACACTGTAAATTCCAGAAAACAAAATGGGGAGAGGTAGAGCAAGGGAGCTCATGGAGGCACAGAGTGGCAATGGGATGGGGGCAGGCATAACCCTTCCAGTTAGAGCACTGCATTGCAGGTCAGACAAATGTGTGGAATGCAGTGAACAGATCAGACTCACCCAAAACCCGAGTTCCATTCCCAAATCACACAGCTACTTAGGAGGGAGATGATGGGACAGATGTAAGAAACTAACTACGCTGTTTACTGCCTCCTGAAATGGACTCCTTCTATCTAGTCAACCTTATTCTTCATGGTTCTATAATATGCATCAAAATTAGGCCATTTTTTACTAATTTCTTATCCTTTAAACTGTTTCTCCCACATGAGTCATGTCCTCTTTTTCCTAATTATATTTTATTGTCCTTTTCCCTTGTCTAGATTCTCTGATCCTATGGCTTTTAGACTAGGTCTGTGCGTCACTTGCATTACTGTTCTGTGTAGCCATTTTCTACCAATATTGATTCGAACTATCATCTACTCTCTTTTTTTAAGGTCTATTTACTTATTTTTTTTTATTTTAGAGAGAGAGAGTGTGTGCGGGAGAGGGAGAGAGGGAGAGGGAGAGAGAGAATCTCAAGCAGACTCCCCACTGATCACGGAGCCTGACATGGGGCTCAATCCCAGGACCCTGAGATCATGACCTGAGCCAAAACCAAGGGCTAGCCTCTTAACTGAATGAGCCACCGAGGTGTCTCTCCTATATTCTCTTTTAGATTATGTTTTAAGTTTCAAGTTCCTGGGTCTCTAATCCTTCTATTTTGTATGCTTAGTCTCATTCAGGTTGTTTATTTCTGTGATTCCCATTCATGTTGTTCATTGTAAATTGTCTATTTTAGTGAGCCTATTTTATTCCTTATTTCTCAAATAATACCATGGTATGGCTGTAACCAACAGCTTTGCATTAGCTTTGCCAGGTGGCCCAGGGGTAATCACTGTCTCAAGAACCGTATTATGCATGTCATTACTACTAGCCATATGCTAATTTTATCCTCAAGCCTACAGCAAGCATATGACTACAACTTCACTTTATTTTGGGTTATATTTTTTCCCACATAGCTGAGGCAGAGACAGACACTGTTCTTTGTGATGTCGGCCAATTTTAAAAAGATTAAATGATCCACCAAATGTGTAGACCTTGAAGGGTCCCAGCTCTGTTCAGAGTTTTCAGTCCCAACTTTCTGTCATACCCAGGCATGTCCCCTTTCTCACATGGGAAATATGACTTGAGTCTCTAAAGTACTGGGAAGAAAAGTAGATCACAGGACAGTCTCAGGTTCCAGTCATATGCTTACCCTTTGGTTTTCAGTTTCTATTTTATTTCTGGCACCTACAAAATTTCCTCCCTTTGTTGAAAATTTAGCTGTGCATTAAAAAAAAAAAGTTTGGTTTGTTCCATCCACCATATCTTAGTATTTATAGTGGTCAGATTTCTAGTTATCTTTATCAGTTATCTCATAAGAGGTGAGAGTTGCATTTTATCTATCTTTATAGACAGGAAAAACTATTTGAAGAGAGAAATTACCCCCTTAATGGGAATAACAATTGCTAGTAAACACAGTTTGGTAAAATTAGCCACTGTTTTCTATACTGGGTTTTTTTTTTTAAGATTTTATTTATTTATTGAAGAGTGAGAGAGAGAGCCAGAAAGAGAGCATGAGCTGGAAGGAGAGGGAGAAGCAGGCTCCCTGCTAAGCAAGGAGCCCAACACAGGGCTTGATCCCAGGACCCTGGGATCATGACCTGAGCTGAAGGCAGATGCTTAACCGACCGAGCCACCCATGCACCCCGTTTTCTATACTGTTGAGGTACAATTTTTTTGAAATGGCCACTACATAAAATTTGCTGCTACAAATATTTGTGAAGTCTTTTAATTGGTAGATTTCTTAAATTCAATAAAGAAGTAATTAAGAAGCTTCCTCAAAGTGTAAAACATTATTAAGATTTTCATCTCAAGATTAGAGGGAAATAAAATATATTGGAAGAATACAGCCTTGTGAACTATTGGGGGCAAATATGAAATTATATTCACAGCCAACTAAAACCTGAGGGTAAAGGTAGCTGTAAAAAGGATTGTCAGTCTGCAACGATGCTATCCTACTAGTCATATTTCCATTTCATCTCACAAACATTTGTGATGCATCTAATATGTTCCAGGCATGGTGCTCACACCTGGGTTACCCAAACACCATGATTGTTCTCAAACATCTTACTTATTTATGCCAGCGGGAGGACAACATATCAAACAAAGAATTCAAATCAATCCAGAGTGACTGAGCAGTACTGACATACGCAAGAGTCTTATGTCTTGGAGGTAATACGTGAAGTAATACATGAAGGAAGCCTTCACCGATGACACCACACCCTAGAAAGATAAGTAGGTTTCAACATGTAAATTAACAAAAGAGCGTTTCAGCCACACTGAAGGCCCCCAACACATGGACACACAAAGCTTAATGGAAACAGTGCTTAGGTGGGATCATCTATACTGAAGAAGAGTGTGCTAATATTGATTCACAGAGTTGGAATGAGAGGATCTTGGGGTATCTGAGTCCTCATCTGTCAGTTCAGTTACTTCTCAAGAAGAACCACATTTGAGAACGGAAGCAGGATTCCCATATAAGGGAAGAACAGCAAATTAGAAAGCGGAATATAAATCCCAGTGTTCCCCAGAAGTATCTGCTAGTCAAGTGAGAAACATGAGTCGATCAAGATGGCGGATGGGCGCTGGTTTTGTGCAGCAGGAGCTGGTTGTGCAACCAGTACTCAATCACGGGCTCTGTTTTTGTTTACATAGCTTGTATATGATGTGGGGATTTTCAGCAAGAGTAGGAGCCACACTACTTAGGTTCAAATCCCAGCTCCACTACTTGCAACACCATGACTTTGGAGAAATTATGGAAAATTTGGGGGAAAAGAATGACTGTTTACTCATCTGTATGATGGGAATAATGGATAGTACATAATAATGAAACCATGAGCTCTTGTAAGGCTTATTATGTGTGTTAATGTGTGCACAGTATTTAGAAAAACAACTGAAGTTTAGTAGATATTAGTTATATCTACTATTGCTATGTAAATAGCCTGCCTTGGTTTTGTCCCTCATTCCTGTTATAAAACTTCTACTCAGAGTATATTGGGGGGGGGGGAATCCACAAATTCACAAAAAACCTTGTATGTATTGTTTACGGAGTAGTGTTCAAAGGTACCTTAATCTTACCTACAATATTTAAAAATGTTTACACAGAGAATAAATTTACGTATTACTTATATGTGATAGAAATTTAAAATCATTGCTACCCTCTCTTTGTAGTTCTAGTTTAATGCTGGCTGAGATACAAGTTTTATCTTACCAAAGATTTTTATCATTTGAGCTTTTTTTTGGATTAACCACAAGTACGATCAATACTTTGCCCTCCCCCAATCCCCACTATTGCATTTAACCTTCATTCAGTCATCATTCATTCATTTTTCAGTGACTTCAGTCACAGACAGTGATTCTAAATATTTGGATATGAGTTATAATTTGATTTTTTAATTAGCTATCTGCTAATTAAAAATTAGCTAAAAACACACACACACCACAAAAGCATATCCACACTTGAAGCATCTCATCAGGAAACAAATATTTTAGGGAAAATTACAAAGCTTGTAAGAAACACAAGACGATGATTATCACATATATGCATAAAGAACCGGTGAGATACCAATGACAGCACCACCTGGGCGATTTTGAATTAGTTTGCAATGGGAGGAGGGAATCTCTTTCACATTTTGGGGGTACTTTTTTAAGAAAAATAAACTTAAAGATGGTCTATCAAGTATGAAGTCCAAATAGGATATCATTTTTGAAATGTATTGGAAGAAGAGCAAAAAAACTTCTTCTGCAGCTCTCAATGGAATAGATGACCCAAAAGTGACTGAACTTTGCACAAAGCAATCAGGAAGAAAATAAAACTGATGTTAAGATACAATTGTGGTTGTATTGTTTATTTTTTCTGTCACGAGGAAACAAGACAGATACTCTGCAGCTGAACTAAATTTTTTTTAACAACTTTTTCTCTTTCTTCTAAATGCTGTGCATTATCTGTTAGCTGGAGAAACCAAAGGAAACTTAATTTTATGTGTCAACTTGACTGGGCCACAAGGTGCCCAGATATTTGGTGAAATGCTATTTTAAGTGTTCCTGTAAGGGTGTTTTGGGTGAGATTAACATTTGATTCAGTAGGCTGAGTAATGTAGATTGTTCGCATTAACTTGGATGGGCCCCATCCAGTCCCCTGAAGGCCTAATATACCAAAAAGGCCAAATAAGAGGGGACTCATCTTGCCTGACTCCTTCAGACTGAGATAATTGGCTTTTTCCTGCCTTTGGACTCAGACTGAAACATTGCATCTTCCTTGGTCTCCAGCCTACTAGCCTATGGACAGGAACTTTGCCATCCTGGGTCTCTAACCTGCTTGTTCACCCTGCAGACCTCGGGAATTTCCAGCCTCCATAATTGCATGAGCCAATTCCTTATAATAAGTCTATATCTCTAGATGTACAAATGTATACCTATATTATCTATTTAATGTCTATTTATCTATATTTATGTATTTATTATATATTTAATATTTATGTATTTATATTAAATAGATAATATAGACATAGATTTGTATATCTGTAGATAAGTATAGATATCTTCTATTGGTTCTTTTTCTCTGGAGGAGCCTGATTAATACAGTTACACTTGGTACAGTGGAGCCCCTCAGGAGGCTTCTTGTCAGTATCTTTTTTTTTTTTTTTAAAGATTATTTATTTATTTGACAGAAAGAGATCACAAGCAGGCAGAGAGGCAGACAGAGAGAGAGGAGGAAGCAGGCTCCCCGCCAAGCAGTGAGCCCGATGCAGGACTCAATCCCAGGACCCTGAGATCATGACCTGAGCCAAAGGCAGAGGCTTAACCCACTGAGCCACCAAGGCGCCCCGTCAGTATCTTTTTAAAATACAATCTACTGTTGCAGCCCTTGGGTGGCTCAGTCAGTTAGGCATCTGCCTTCAGCTCAGGTCAGGATCCTGGGGTCCTGGGATCAAGCCCAGCATCAGGCTCCCTTCTCAGTAAAGAGTCTGCTTCTCCCTCTGCCTCTACTGCCCCCCGCCCCTGATTGAACTCTCTCTCTCTTATCTTTCTCAAATGAATAAATACAATTTTTTAAAATAATAAAATAGGGGCACCTGGGTGGCTCAGTGGGTTAAAGCCTCTGCCTTCAGCTCAGGTCATGATCTCAGGGTGCTGGGATCCAGCCCCGCTTCAGGCTCTCTGCTCAGCGGGGAACCTGCTTCCGTCTCTGCCTGCTTCTCTGCCTACTTGTGATCTCTCTCTGTCAAATAAATAAAATCTTTAAAAAATAATAATAATAAAATAAAATACGATCTGCTCTTAAATTTCCATGCAAAAACAAACAAAAGCCAAACCAAAACAAAGCAAACAAAAGAATGAGAGAAAAATTTAATGGTTAATAGGCCTATTATTAAGCTATACCCTAGGGCAGGACAATATATGCAAACTTAAGAAAAAAAATAATAACTTACCAGAAAATTTGATATAAGCCCAAATAGTCTATTTCATTTAAATTTGAGAGAAAGAAATATTTTAGGACATTCACTCATAAAACCCAATGAATAAACATTTAGCTGTGGTGAGTGTATGCAGGTACATTATTCAAATTTCTTGGAAGGTACCCGGGATTATGTGCATTTAAAAAATGAAATATCACCCACTAGAAATCTTAAAATACGATCAATTCCATCCCACTATTTTGTAAAGTTTAATATAGATTCTCATCTTGATCTCAGGTATTTTCTTTCTAGTGGCATTTTGTATTTTGATAGTAATAAATTTTGAAACAAAAGTGCACTTTTTGAGGGAAATAACAGATTGCAGTATTATTATGATTGTCAGTTTCCTTCAACTCTCTACAGCACCAAGGCCTTGATTTATGTAGCTTCCCATGTCCTTTGCACTTTCATTCTATAGTTCTTCCTGAGGACAATGGACTGAATACAAGCTCCATAAACTCAAGGTTCTTTCTGGTTGTGCTTGCCTTATATCTTTAGCATTTAAGATAGTGTCCAGCCCATGGGAAAAGATAAAAAAAAATTATGGATGAATAAATGGCAAAACAGTGCACAAGAAAAATTCAGCAATATCTATTCAGACAGATTCATCTTAGAAGAGAGAACTTGAGTGAAATTTTATTTTGTGAAATTTTGCTATATTATCTAAACCTTACAGGTAATATCAAGAATCAGATAAGCATCAGGTGTTTCTAAATATACCTAAAACAATACACATTTTTTAAAAAATCAGAACCAGTCAACGGGATCAGAGATCTTACTTAAATGAAACTTTTTTTTTTGTATTATTGAACTTCCTTAAGAACAGAATCTCTGTTAACTTTTAAATATAAAACATGTCATACTTAACATCAAAAACTTAAAAGGATTTTCAACAACTAGAATGCCAGTTGTTTTTTATAGAACTTAGGCACTGTGGTAAGAAGAAAAAAAAGGTTTTGAAATTGTGTGGTTTCAGAGCAGAGAGGAAGAAAGCAACAAACTTTAGAAGTTCCTCATTGCCCATCTTTTGTATAAATTTGCAGGTTTCAGCACATACATTTTTCACCTGGGTGGAAAAAGTAAAGATTTTTCCTCCTCCAGAATTATTGACCATGTAAAATATGTTAAAAGTGTAAATGACTGAAACATTCAATTCAAGTACAGAGAAGTGCAAATTAAAAAAAAAATTAAAGTAAAAACTGCGTGAGTATGTCTGGTGGTTAGATGTTTGAGGTTTGGTATTTCCTACTGGTTATCTTGCTAAATCATTTTTTTAAACATAGTTCCTGAAGAATAATAAAAAGAAAAATTCTAATGTCCACGTCCTACCTATTTATCTTTTAACTTCTTGATTATCCAACTTCTTGGATATCTTTTCCTGCTTTCTTCATAGAGGAAGAGTCTATTTGTTTCTTTGTTTCTATTCCTCTTTAGTACAGTCCCTCTTCCTTTTCATCATCTGTGTCTTGTAGAGAGGAAATGCAGTTGTAATAATTGTGTTGTGTATTTTGATTTATACTTTGTCTCCTATCCTCTGGTAAATTAACTAAAACCTTGTATATAGTATGATCTTAGTGTGGTGCTTTTTTATTCAATTAAAACAAAGATCTCGGTTTCCTGACTTACAAGTTAAGGTGGAGTGGAAATACACCCGCCCCATTATTCCAACAAACAAGCTCTCCTTCTAGTGTTTCTTACTTTTCTTTTTCTTTTTCTTTTATTTTTCTTACTTTTATTTTCTTACTTTTTATTTTACTTCTAGTGTTTCTTTATTTTATTTATCTCATTTTATCTAATCTTATTTTATTTTATTTTTTTAAAGTAATCTGTACAGTCAACGTAGGGCTTGAACTTATGACTCTGAGGTTCAGAGTCTCATGCTCCAGCAACTGAGCCAGTCAGGTACCCTTCCTCCACCTCCCAAGCCCCTGCTCCTTGTGTTTCTTGTTTTATTTTACTTTTAAATTTATTTTATGTTATTTATTTGTGTGTGTGTGTGTGTGTGTGTGTGTGTGTGTGTGTGTTTCTTATTTTAGAAGCATGGCTGCCCACTCACTTAACTGCCTGGCCCCAAATGGGAATTTCAACTTCAGCTTCTTCCCATCTGTCCCTTCTACCCCACAGCTAAGTAACCCCCAGTTCCTGTATATTCTGTCTCCTAAATAACTGTGAATAAATCCATTTCTTTCCAATTCTTGTCTTATTTTTTCTAATCCATCTTCCACAAAAAAAGCCACATGAACCCTTATTGGAAACCCTTATTGTCTTCCCCTCCGTATGTGAGAAGTTACAAATACGCCCCCCAAGACCTTTTAGACTTTGCTTCCAGCTTTCCTCCTTTGTCTTGGATTTTTCCATCATTCTCCTCCCTGACCCAGTAACCAAGCACTCTCCAGCCACGATGCAGTTCTTTCTGCTCCCGGAATCTGGAATCTGCTCGTTCTCCTGCGCTTGCGCATTCCTTCGGTTACTTCCTGGCCTTTGCACCTGCTTTCCACTCCATCGAAAACACTCTTTTCTCCACTCTTTCTCTGCCCAGCTCCCGCTTATCCTTCAGAATTCCTCTTAGATATTATTTCCACTTGTAAATCTTAACGCAGTTTCCAAGGCAGGTTCTCTGAAGAAGTCTACCTTGATCCCTTCCTAGTACTTAGACACCATTTTATTTATTTTTTTTAAGATTTTATTTATTTATTTGATAGAGATCACAAGTAGGCAGAGAGGCAGAGAGAGAGAGGAAGAAGCAGGCTGTCCGCAGAGCAGAGAGCCCGACGCGGGGCTCGATCCCATGAGCCTGGGATCATGACCCGAGCTGAAGGCAGCGGCTTTAACCCACTGAGCCACCCAGGCGCCCCTACACCATTTTATTTTTAAGTGGGTGGAGCGTCGTGCTGCTGTTTCTTCCTAGGAGAAGCCTTTTGTTCACTATTTCGTCCCTTCCACTTAACATTATACCTTAGTATAATAAGCACCAATAAAACTAATAAAATAAAATATTTCCTTTTAGTTTTATTATTTTGACCAGGTTGGGCCTTTCTCCCTTCTTATTTTTTCTGGTCCTTCCACTTCCTTCTGTCAGAGAGAAACAAAACCTGGCACTAGCCGAAGTGGTAGGGAAAAATTCAGTAATACGCTACCGCATGGAGAACAGATCCAGGGTGAGCTGAGCTCAACTTCGATTTGTACAGAAGTGACTGGGCGTTTCGAAAGAAGAATGAGAGAATCGGAAAGAAGGTGAGCACGGGCACAGTAGAGTCAGGGAAGTGGAAAATAACCAGAGCGCTGGAAGGCCTGTTCCGTGTGAAACCCACCTGGGTCTGCCGACTGGCACGCTGGTGGAGGCGACGCTCCCGTCCTCCAACAGCGGCAGGAGACAGGAGCTCCCTCTTCAGGTGTTAGCTGGAACAACAGTAAATTCTTCGGGCAGCTTTTGAGTTTTCTTAGGCCGGCTTTAAGGCGTGCCAGAGTCCTCCTAGGGATGTGGCCTTGAGCTTTTAGAAACTATGCTAATGTTTGTTTAAGCTTTTCTGAGCTTGATGCTTACCAAAGGGCAGGCGCGTGGGGGGGATGGGTGAAATAGGTGATGGGGATGAAGGAGGGCACTTGCGATGAGCCTACCCGTGCTGTGTGGAAGTGTTAAATCACTATATTGTACACCTGAAACTCATATAACACGGTATGTGAACCAATTGGAATTAAAATTAAAACTTAAGGTAAAAAAAAAATTTTTTTTAAGAGGTCAAGGCTGAGGCTTGTCGAGAAGAGGACTCAGAAGAGTCTGCTTAGGGTTTGATCAAGGAGGAAACCCTGTCACTTCTTTGAATACTTCTAAAATCTCTTCTTTTGACTTTTTTGTGCCTTTGCTAATGTTTCCATCCAATAGAACTGAAGCAAATTAAATGTATTAGATAAGCTTTGAGATATATGTGTGTGTGTATACATATATATGTGTGTATATATATATATATATATATATATTTTTTTTTTTTTAGAGAGAGAGTGCTCAGGGGGAGGGGCAAAGGGAGAGAGAGATTCTCAAGCAGACTCCCGCTGAGGATGGATCCAGATGCAGGCCTCCATCACCAGTCATCTGTTTAATCAACAAGCCAATCAGGTGCCCCAAGTCTCGGTATATAATACTGGGGCATCTGGCTGGCTCAGCCAGTACAGTGTGCGACTCTTGATCACAGCAGTCATGAGTTCAAGCCCCACCTTGGACAGATAACTGAGATAACTTAAAAATAATAATAAGCCTTGAATATGATATAAATTTAATACAGCTATATTAGCTTATACTGATTATACCTGTAGAGTTTGGAACTGAAAGCATGTTGATATGAACTGGCACTAAGGCATTGATTTCTAACACTGATGCTATTTATTGCCCCAGAATAGTTATTTATGAACCAGGTTTAAGATTATTTCTGAAAAGTCATTGTTGTCCACTTCTATGACTCTTCTAGCTTTCTTCTGAAGCAAGTAGTCGGGCTCTCCCTTTATTCTGCTCTAATCCTTCTCAGTCTATGGTAACAATTATGATCTTACATCTTACATATTTGACATCAGAAGGACATGTCTTCATCATTTCACTAACTTAGAAATTAAGGTAATAAAACTTTTTTATGGTAAGCGTTTTTCCACTCCAAGCTCAGAGAAAGAAGTTTTAGGGAGCATGAAATAAATGTTATCAGTCAAACTGAACAGACTTGTTAAGCCAGGAGTTTCTTTCTTTCTCTTATATTTATGGTCTTATCCTGATCAAGGACAAAATAATGTATGGACAAATTAAGCAGTTCAAGATCATTTTTGGGATATTTGACCTACTTACTAAATCATGTGGTTTATTAGTACAGTTCTTCAATTCTCCTTTCTAACTCTATTTCTTGGTTTAAAAACAAAAATACAAGGTCCTTGAGGGTTGCTGGGGGGAGGGGGGTAGGGAGAGGGTGGTGGGGTTATGGACATTGGGGAGGGTATGTGCTATGGTGAGTGCTGTGAAGTGTGTAAACCTGGCGATTCACAGACCTGTACCCCTGGGGCTAATAACACATTATATGTTTATAAAATTTTTTAAAAATTAAAAAAATACAAGGTCTTTCAGGTAACTCAATTAATTTCTTACAGTTTAATATATCCCTCTTTATGATATGTCTAATTGCTAAAACTGTATGGTCCAAGGTGATATTTTAAAACTCAGTATAAAGAGCTATGTTGTAAAAACACCAAAGTTCTGTTCTTAAGAATGCCAGCTGGGGGTAGGCTATGCATATGTGGGGACAAAGGATATATGAGAGATCTCTCTACCTCTTTACCAGTTTTTCTATGAACCCCACACTGCCCTAAATGTCTTTTTAAAAAGAAGAATACCAGTTAGGTTTTTGCTATTTCTTATATTCTGATACTGGGAGAAAGGGGAAATGAGGAGATGTTGGCCAATGGGTACAAACTTCCAGTTATAGGATGAGTAAGTTCTTGGGACCTAATGTACAGCTCAATGATGACAGTAGCAAGACTGTTTTGTATACTTGAAAGTTACCAAGAGAGTGGATCTTAAATGTTCTCACCACACATACAAAAATGGTAATTATGTGATATGATAGAGGTAAGTAACTCTAGTATGGTAATTGCTTCACAATATATATGCATATCAAATCACCATGTATACATCTTAAACTTTACACCTAATAATCTGTCTGATTATATCTCAGTAAAGGCGGGGGGGGGGGGAATAATCTGCTTTATCTCTAAATTCAGATTGACAGTAGGGATATTGGAAAGGAGGTTGTGTTAAAAGGAAGGGAAGAAAGTGACAGATTTTTCAAGGCAACAAATAGCTTCAAGTAAGTATTTTTATCATCCTTTGATTAAATATTTCAATAGCTTATGGATGCTACCGTTCTATATTTGGAGCACTTTTGGAGTTAGAGGTTTCCTTTTCAGGAAGCAGGGGAAGTAATACCTTTACAGGGCATCTAATGGGTGGGATCTCACAGGCAAGAGCAGGTAAAGAAGAGGTCTTGTTTCTAGAGAAAGGGATTGCTTTTGGAGAGCTTGCTTAGAGAGGTGAACATAAATAGACATTGAAAGGAAAATTCTTTTGAAAAACAATTCCCAAATTATTTCTTATCAAATTTATTTTAAAAATTGGTTGCAGGGACGCCTGGGTGGCTCAGTTGGTTAAGCAGCTGCCTTCGGCTCAGGTCATGATCCCAGCGTCCTGGGATCGAGTCCCACATCGGGCTCCTTGCTCGGCAGGGAGCCTGCTTCTCCCTCTGCCTCTGCCTGCCTCTCTGTCTGCCTGTGCGCTCTCTCGCTCTCTCTCTCTCTCTCTGACTAATAAATAAATAAATAAATCTTTAAAAAAAAAATTGGTTGCAAATTGCATGCAACCACACATATATAAGATTGCACTTAAAACAATTTTGGCTTAGGGACACCTGGGTGGCTCAGTTGATTGAATATCTGCCTTTGACTCAGGTCATGATCCCAGGGTCTGAGATTGAGGCCCGAATCCTGCTCCTTGCTCAGTGGGGAGCCTGCTTCTCTCTCCGCTGGCTGCTCCCCCTGCTTGTACTTGCTTGCTGTCTCTCTCTCTCTAATAAATGAATAAATTCTTTTTAAAAATTGGGCTTAATAAGACCAGGGAAACAAAGTAGGTTTATATACGCAAGAACAAGAATATCCTTTAAAATCAAACAAAGAAGTCATATTTGAAATTACCACTAGGGGGCAGTAAATGGGGAAAGGGAAAATAATAAGAGCAGATTTCTACAATCAGAATTTTCGAGTTCTTGGAACCTCTGAAAACAACTATGATAATAACTAGAGTTAATATTTATCCAGTGCCTACTATGTGTGGCCCAAATTTAAAGATTTCCATCTTGTAAGTGGGGAAATAGGTTAAATGATTTGTTCAAGGTCATGTAGTAAGTGAAAGGTAGTGCTAGATTCAAATCCAGGCAATATGACCTCAAAGTCTTTACATGGAATCACAACCTCTTTCCATGGATGACAGTGTCTTTCATTTGGATGTACTCTATTAAAAAAGAAAATTGTGTACAATCATCCTCTGAACTGTGAAAGAAAGCAAGATAAATTTTCTAACTTGCTTTTTACGGTGTTACCTGACAAACTAGGAATTTTGTGGGTGTTCTCATACACACAAGTTGGAAAACAAAGACTAAAAATGTGTTTTATTAATGCTGCAAAATGCCAACACGGTGAAGTTTTCTTAGTCATCTAAACAGAAAGCAGGACCTGTGATGATATTATTAAGAGTATAAAGGGGAGGTTGAGCCCACAATGAAAGAGAAGTTGCATTAGGTCAACAGAAGACCAGAGGTCCCAGCTCATCCTTCAGCCACATTTGTGCCACGAGAAGGAGGGGTGTAAATTAAAATAGAATAGGTAAGTCTTGATTGTTAAGGCACAAGATCTCTAAAAATAAAGAAGGACACAAGCTCTCTGCACTCCCTCCCATTTCTAAGCTCACCGGTTGAGCACAAGTTAGGACCTGAATTTTACCACTTGCCTCAACACATGTAACTATTTAAGGTAGCTGATACTCTAATATCAGTGCATAGGAAAAAATCAGGAGACTGTCATCTCAGTGCTATCAAAGAAAGGCAGTAGACTGAATCCCAAAGTTAGCAGGATTAATGGACCAGACAGAATAAGGGACTAAAATAAGCATGGTTAATATTTTCAAGGAGATGCTATCTTATTTTCAGTCAAAATTCAATCAGACATTTTTGGAAGAATTTAGTGATTGTATCAAAAAATGTATATGGAAGAATAAAGACTCATGAATATTTTAGGCATTTTTTATTTTTAGGAAAGAATAGAATGAAAACATATCCAGCTAGGTATGACATAGTACAAAGCCATATTAATAATAATAATTATAATTGTGATAGTTACCACAAATAGAGAGATTATAGAGCATAATGGAGAGCTCAGGAATAAATATATAATATATATATAAAAAATAAACTTATTTATTTATTAATTTATTAAATTTATTAAATAAATATATTTATTATATATAAAATATATATTATATACTAAATATATAATAGATATTAAAATATACATATTATGTATTATATTAAATATAATATAATAAATATATATACAGTTATAAACTCATATAGAAATGCGTTGTATGATATAGCTGAACTATAAGTGAGTACAGAAAAGTTGGATTGACAGATAGCACTGGGAAAATGATATAAATCCAAAAAGTTACACTGGGTCCATAACTTATCCCATTAATAAGATACTCCAGAAACAGTAAACATGATAATAAAAAGTAAAATTACAAAAAGAAAAAAATTCAAGAAAACATATGTGTTACCTTGGAGAAGTGGAAAATCATATCGATTAAAACTCTAGGAGGAAAACCACAAAGGAAGGGGAAAAAAAAGAGAGAGAGACGGAGAGAGAAAAGAGGGAGAGAGAGAAACAGAGAATAAAGATTTAATTACATTAAATTAAAAAGTTTCTTTAATGAACAAAACCCATCAAAGTTAATAAATAGTTAATAAGCTGGGAGAAGATATTTGCAATGTGTAAAATAAACAAGGGGTTGGCATCTAGAATATGCAAGGAATTCCTAAAAATCAAGATGGAAAGATAGGAAATCCGGTTTTTAAAAAATGGAAGGAAGAATAATACACAATTTTCATCCAGAGAAAACTGCATGGCTAAGAACTCTGGGGAGAGTTGCTCAGTTTCCCTCCTAAGCAAAGGCAGGCAAATGAAATCAACCATGAGATAGGACTTTACTCCTATTAGTTTGGCAACATGTGGAGAGCTGGACAGCACCAAGTATTGGTAAAGCAGTGGGAAAGGGGGTATAAATGTGTAACCACTGCAGAGCATGAGGCGACTTTGTAGAGTAGAATTACTGTGTACAACTTGTATGTCAATTGTATGTCAATAAAAAGATTTTAACAAACAAGTCAACAAACCCTAAAAGCATGTATAATTTATGCCCTAGTGATTCCACACCTGGGTGTTTTCCAGAGAACCTTCTATACAAATCCATAAGGTGACATATGTAAAGGCATGTGTCCATTACTGCATTGTTTGGAAGCAAGAAATAAACCTCACTGTTCTTACCAAGAGGATGGCGAAGAAAGGTGGTACAGCAGACTAGGAATGCTAGTGTCACAGATAGAGCATTGAGCTAGATGCATTTGAAGAACATGGAGAGATTTTTAAAATAAGATTGACTGAAAAAAAGTAAAAAACAACCAGACAAAAAACAACAGGTATACCTTGTTTTATTGTGCTTTGCATATACTGAAATCGAAGGTTTGTGAAAACCTTGTGTCGAGCAAGTATATCCAACAGATCCAACAGCATTTGCTCACTTAATGTCTCTGTGTCACATTTTGGTGATTCTCATAACATTTCACTTTTTCATTATTATAATGAAAATTTTGAAAAAGAAATTGAAAAATTTGTTATGGTGGTCTGTGATCGCTGATTATGACTCCCTGAAAACTCAGATGATGGTTAGCTTTTTTTTTTAATTTTAGCAAGAGTATTTGTAAATTAAGGTATATACATTTTTATTTATTTATTTATTTATTTATTTGACAGAGAGAGATCACAAGTAGGCAGAGAGGCAGGCAGAGAGAGGAAGGGAAGCCGACTCTCCGCTGAGCAGAGAGGCCCGATGTGGGGCTCGATCCCAGGACCCTGAGATCATGACCTGAGCCGAAGGCAGAGGCTTTAACCCACTGAGCCACCCAGGCGCCCCAAGGTATATACATTTTTAAAGACAGAATGCTACTGCACACTTAACAGATGCACTTAATAGATACAGGATAGTGTAAACATAATTTTATTTACCCTGAGAAAGCAAAAAAAAAAAAAATTCATTTACCTGCCTTATCATGGTAGTCTGCAAAGGAACCCTTGATATGTTCCAGATGTGCCTGCATGGAGAGGAAAGACTGTTTTCCCCCTCCCTGTCTTAGTTTCATTGACTGGGGCCCTAAACGTCAGACTAACAAAAGACAGACTAACAAAAGGAAAGTAGACAGAGGTTTAGGAACCTGCGCATTGCGCCTAATTACGGGAGCTCCCAGTGATGAGTGACTTGAAAGAGGTGGTTAGAAGTTGAATTTACATAGTTGAATTTACAAAGCCTCTTAACAAAAAAGCCGTACACTGTTGAAGAAGCAACAAGACAAAAGAAAAGGATCTTGAGCTTCTGAGACACCAAATGAGGGAAGGCTAATCTTTGGGGAAACTAATACCTGGTTGTGGCAAGATTTGTGATGTAGATTCCTCTGGTGCTGTCTTCAGGCTAATAAGGCTTTGGAGTTGTCCTCTGTGATTAACATCTTTTCTTCCTGGTAGAGAGGGTGAAGGGACACCTTTATATATTGATGTCCTGTTTTTAGGCAAATAGAGGGAAGGTGGAGAACTTTTCTTATATCTGCTTCTTCTCAACTTACCTTCAGCTCAAATAATCCTTATGTTAAAGTGGCATATTTAGGAGTGGCATGTTCTGCTACCCTTCGAGAGATTATGTATGTATTTATGAACAGATGTCCAGCGAAGTGCCCAGGCAGTGAGGTGGAAAATGTGATGGAGGCAGGAACAAAAGGGATAAGTAAATACAAATCCAGAGAAGGTCTTGTGTGTACTGATGATACCTTTCAGAGTAAGATTTACTCAATTTCTGACAACTTAAGTTTTAAAGATAATAGCAAAAACACAACAGTTTGAAAGAGGGATATGGAAAGATCTAGAAGGAGAACTTTGTTTTTAAGGTGCATTAAATTCACATTTATCTGAATGTTCATAATATATAGAATATTACTAATTTACTTTGGAAATTACTGTTGAGGAAATACTTTGAAGAGGAATTCTGATCACGTATTTAATTTAAAGATTTATGTTTGAGGTACTGGGCAGAAGAACCCTTGGATTATGAGCCAAGAGCAAGATAGTTTGTATGGCTGGGCAAAGCCGGAGAGCATGGTAAACATTCAGTGGAGATGTCCTTTCTACAGTGCAATTTCTAAGCCAATATACTGACATCTGAATTACAAAAATTAACCACATAAAACTGTAGGGGTCCAAGGTAGGCTGTCCCCAAATGTGTCACAACAGCATATTGATTATTTTGAATACAAACTACTTGGGAAATAGCCAGTGCAAGGACATTCAGGCCCTCCTCTGCCCCTCAGAAATCAGGAAATGAATCTCTCATATGAAAGGCACCCTTCATATATTAAGCAGGAAAATGACATCCTTATCACCAAAGGTAGGGAGTTAAAAGCAGAGAAAGCTGTAGAAACAAACTTTGTTACTTTTCACTAATCTACTCCCTCAGTCCAAATTCCACTTGGAATTTTTTATTAGGGAAAACTCCCACATTGTTTCCTTTATTCTGTCAAGTCCTCCCAAATTTATTGTCTCTTTGTCTAAAATGTTTAAAAACTGCCTGCCTTGGTTATTTCTTTGGGTGTCACTTTCATCATCGGACCTCTGTGCATACATAGTAAAACTTTTTCTCCTGTTAATCTGTCTCAGGTGAATCTAATCACTAAACCAGCGGAAAGAATGTTGAAAGGTAAAAGGAATTTTTCCCCTCCCTTCCAAAACCAAAAGTAGAAAAAAAGGGAAAGGGACTAATTTGTAAAACAATGCAAAACATTTTGAAATCCTTGAGTTTTAAAGAAAAATAATTGGTATTCTTATTGCATCTATACATCCCTGTGAAGGACACAGGCTCCCTGTGATGGAAATATTGGTGAATATACATACGTGCATATAGATAGATAGATGATAGATAGATAGATAGATAGATAGATAGATAGATAGACAGACAGATAGATGCCAGTTACCTATACGTAAAACCATAAACATCCCCAAGTGATCACTATTCTCTCTCCTTGGTGTTTTTAATCTGTGAAGAAGAATTAGTCACATTCAAATGATTGGTAACTTCCAAGTCACTGAAAGTAAATGAAAAACGAAATCCCATTTTTGTCTATTATTGCATTTTTTTTTAACAGACCTTCTTATCAGAGAAAATGGAAACCTTTATTTACCCTCCACCTAGTTTTATAATTCAGTAGGCACATTCGAGCTGCCCATGGAAGTATAAAATATTTTTAGTCATTGTGCTATTTTTATGATTTTACTACACTGTAATTTCTCCAAGACCTGAGGTTTCATGACTCTTTTATGGAGATTGCTTATGTTTTTAAACTTTCCCGTTATCTGATTTTTACAACCTTGAAAGAACATATGCTTATGAAGAGATGGTGTGTTTACTCTGCTGTGATAAAATGGAATTATGTAATATGTGCATGGTCTATTTCACAGTTAGCTAGTTCTATTTTATTTGTTAGAAAACTGTCCCAGTTGTCCATTAATTAATTGGCTAATCCAAGAAACATTTTTTATCACTTTATACGTATTCAAATACATACTGAGCATTGGAAATTAAAACACACACACACACACACACACACACACACATACACACAATATCCTGCCTTTGTAGAGCTTGCTGTCTAAAGGGATTTTTAGCTTTTCAATTGAAGCAAAAGTCTACCTTCCTATGACATTTTAATTGCTGATTCTCTGTAGTATACCGAAAAAGACTTATTACATCTTTCACAGGAGAGGTCCTTAAAAATCTTAAGAATCGGGGTGCCTAGGTGGCTTGGTTGGTTAAGCCTTCAGCTCAGGTACTGATCCTGGAGCCCTAGGATTGAGTCCCACATGCAGCTCCCCATTCGGCAGGGAGTCTGCGTCTCTCTCTGACCCCTTCCCCTCTCATGTTCTCTCTCTCTCCCTCAAATAAACAAACAAACAAACAAACATCTTAAGAATCGTCAGAACCTTCCTTGTCTAGATGTTATGAATACACCTTCAGATCACATTTCATTTTCTCCAAGACCGTCTTAAAATGGATTGCTCAGAGCTGAATGTAGACATTGCCAAGTACAGCAAAAACGGATGATACGGCTTCTTTTACAACACCCTGGTGTGTCAGCAGTTTGCCACTACTGTTTCGGCTTTGCAAAACTACATTTTCTATTCCCTTTCTTGTATGTTAGGATGGACCACAGGGGAGGTACTTGGGAGACTGGAGAGGCGGAGGGGAAGTAGCAGCTCTTTCATAGCTGCCGCGCATTGTTTCCGATCTGCTAAATCCCCTTCTTGGGGTGAAGTAGCATCTGAGTCTGCAACTGTTCTGGTTTGCTCCTGGATCCAAGTTCAACTGCTTTTACTCCTGAGTCAGGTGTGTTTGTTAGCTCAGGAACGCAGGACCCTGGAGATTTTGCAGCATACCCTTGTCAACAAGATCCAAGGCAAAAACTGTAACATGGTTTCAGTCTGTCCTTTCTGGGTTCTGGTTTGGGATTATGGGTTCCAACTGTGCCTTGGTCTCCTCCACCTTACATCCATCTTCCCTTCCTGATTGCCTGCCTCGTGCGCTCCATGCTTCAGCCTTAGAAGCAGCCACAACCAGCTTGCCAGCGTGCTTAGCTGGCTCCCACTGCTGCCCGATTCTCTGTAGCAAATGATATATATTTGCCTCCTAGTGAGTCTGCTTTTCTAGTTGAATGGATACAATTACCGTATGTATACGTTTTTATTATTTTCTTTTCAAAGTTGTTTGTTTACTTATTTATTTATAGAGATTGGGGAGGGGCAGAGAGAGAGAGAGAGAGAATCTTCAAGCGGACTCCCCACGGAGTGTGCAGCTTAAAGTGGGGCTCGAGCTCACAACCCTGAGATCATAACCTGAGCTAGAACCAAGATTTGGATGCTTAAGCAACAGAGCCACCTAGGCACCCCAAAGTTTTTATTATATTCAAATTTAATTTTGAAATAATTCACACACAGACACATGCATGCACTGACATACCGATGTATAAAGCAAGATGTTACTGACCCGCTTGACACTGGTGCCCTTTTGCTCCCAAAGATGCATTTGCATTGCTCCACATGCCCCCTCTCTTTCAGGTAACCACTAGTCTGAATTTTATGCTTATCATTCCTTTGCTTTTCTTAACATTCTAATGTATACATTATTTAATTTTGTACATTTTTTAACTTTAAATAAATGGCATCATATTAGACAGCCATATGACCGAGATGATGTATAAAAATTATTTTCTTAAAGCCATGTATCTTTTGTTAAAAGTATTATCTAGATAGGTGTCTTCCATCCCATACTGTATGTTTCCCTTGTTCGATTTGATTACATTGATTTTAGACCATCAATGTAGACTGTTGACATTCATTTGGATCTTGATTCAGCTCTCTAGTGTATTAGATCTCCCACCTGTTGTGTTGCCTTCCCTCAAGTCTTGCTGAGAATATTTCCTATTTTTCCATTCAAATGATAAAAATATTAAGAGGAGGGGCGCCTGGGTGGCTCAGTGGGTTCAGCCTCTGCCTTCGGCTCAGGTCATGATCTCAGGGTCCTGGGATCGAGCCCCGCCATCAGGCTTTCTGCTCAGCAGGGAGCCTGCTTCCTCCTCTCTCTCTGCCCACCTCTCTGCCTACTTGTGGTCTCTTTCTCTGTCAAATAAATGAATAAAATCTTTAAAAAATATATTAAGAGGAGAGGTTCAAGAACAGATCGCAGACACACATTACTATTAGCTTCATCTTAGTATGGCCTTCCAGTTCAATTTATATGTTGCTTTGCTGCATTAGCAAAGTGTTCTTGCATCATTCTTATCATACTTGCTGTAATTGCTTATTTACTTATCACTCTCAACAGCTAGACAGTAATATCTTTGATGAAGGGACAAAGCCTAATTCCATTTGTATTGTCTGTGCAAATCACAATTCTTGGTACTAAATAGTATCTCGGTAATTCAATTATCTGCTGAATGTACTAGTTTCATTTAGAAGGATAAATAGGAATTCGAGAAATGAATAAGGTGGGAAAAGATGTTTTAGGCAATGGAAGCAATTAAAGGGACAGGGTAAATTGAACAAAATTAGGGACAAGCTTGGTACTGTTAAATTTCCTTTAGGGAATTCACATTACAGAAACATAAGTAGGCAGATAAGCCAATGATCTCACTGGCCTTCAGCTGAAGCATCTCCAGGAGTTTCAATGACATATTACAGGAAAATGAAAGTGGGACCACTGAATCTTGAAAGAAATGTCTTAGTTTTAAAAGTATAAAATGGGGGCTGCCTCTTCTGGTCTTACATTTGATTTTGAATAGTTTTGTATAACTTTTATTTTTTTTTTAAAGATTTTATTTCTTTATTTGTTTGACAGACAGAGATCACAAGTAGGCAGAGAGGCAGGCAGAGAGAGAGGAGGAAGCAGGCTCCCTGCTGAGCAGAGAGCCCGATGCCGATGCCCGGCTCGATCCCAGGACCCTGGGACCATGACCTGAGCTGAAGGCAGAGGCTTTCACCCACTGAGCCACCCAGGCACCCCATATTCATATAACTTCTACATGAGTTGGATAAACTGTCATTTTTTCACTTGAAAAAGAAACTCAGAGCTATTTGATTATTTGCTTTTGTTCACTTAAGCAAGGATTTTTTGACACTGATTGCTTCTTTTTTATTATTTCTTTGTTTCTCTCTTCTATCTTGCTCCAATGGATTTTTTCCTATAATATGCCTAAGGGAGAGAGAGGAAGAGAGGAAGGAAAGACAGAGGGGGGAGTGGAAAATGGAGGGAGAAAGGAAGAGAGGGATGGGCAGAAGGAAAAGATGTATAGGTTTTCCTCCCAAAGATTCTGATTCAGTGGACGAATTGGATGACACTATAAAACTGAATTTGGAGACATTTCGAGAATTGATGGTGATATGCAACTAGGTTTGAGAGCCATCATCTAAGGGATAAGGTCATTGTTGACAAGCAAATGAACACATAACCACAAAAAATCATCTATGAGTCTAGTGTTAGCCACTGATCTACTATTAGGATATTAGTGACGCCTACCGTTGGAACTGCATCAGCAAATGTCTGTTCTTGTTCTGTCTCTGGATCACATTTTACTACTCTCTCCTTGGTTCACCTGTAAATCAAACACCAATAAATTTTCTGAGTTGACCCATGTTCAACAAACTGACCATTTCCCTGAACAGATGTTGACATCTTAATTTCAGAGTTCCTCAATGGTGTTTTTGAAATTAGAACAATTTTGAGGGGTGCCTGCGTGGCTCAGTGTGTTAAAGCCTCTGCCTTTGGCTCAGGTCATGATCCCAGGCTCCTGGGATCAAGCCCAGCACCTGGCTGTCTGCTCAGCAGGGAGTCTGCTTTCCTCACCACCCCCTGCCTGCCTCTCTGCCTACTTGTGATCTCTGTCAAATAAATAAATAAAATCTTTAATAGAACAATTTTGAGGCAGTAAGACCTTCCAAATTCTATTTCTATTGATTAAATTTCTCTTCTGTATTAATTAGATTATAGGCTTAGAAATTCAATGGTATACATTGCATATTAACAAGGGTTGCTTGTAAGAAAAAACAAATTGTGGAGACTGGAAAATTATGGGTGGTAATGGCAGAAAGAATCTCTCCAAAGTGGGGTGGAAAAAAACCCTGAAAATTGGAAGCTCGTGTCCATGAAGCTTATTCTCACAAGAATCACTTAGAATGTTCCAAATCATTCCATCACAAAAGTTTAAAGATAGAAAAAGCTTAAGAAAAATAACTACACAAAATCTGAAGTCATAAAATATTTCAAAGTCAATGCTGACTTGAATCCAATTTGGAAGTATTAGAGGAGAACACTGTATACCTAGAGTCTTGATTTTGAAATCAAACTACCATAATTGGTGACACTTAAAATTGTACTTTCCTGGACTGGCTATATTTTGAGATACCTTTATTTTCAGCTGTTTACAATTATTTTCCAGTAAAGTATTTCTACCAATCAACCACTGTTTCACTAACATGCAGATTTCAAACTATAGCGCATTTTTTTGGCTTTGTTTTTAGTATATAGTTTGATTTGAGAATGAGAGGGATTGAAATAAGCTCAAGTTCCACCCTAGACTGGGAAAATTAGAGTAAATGGAACAGCCATTTGACAGGATTATGTTGCTATTTGAATAACCCTAGTCAGTTCACAACCTAAAAAGTTCTGGTAACTTTTAAGTTGTATATATAGCTTCGTATTTTAAAGAGTAATACACCTTACATTTTGCTTTTTCATGAAGAATTTGTACTTTGAGTCAAATATTTCTGACTTTTCCAATCACATTCTTGGGGATACTTAAACTGAAAACTTTGCCATATATATGAGTTTGAAATAATATATATGAATATATATGTTATACACATACCTATATAAGTGTGTATATATCTTTAGATATCTACATTTAGTTATATAGATGTGTGTGTGTGTGTGTGTGTGAGAGAGAGAGAGAGAGAGAAAGGGAGAGAGAGATTTAAAATAAAGTTATGTTAAAAGCATGTCATGTCCTTCCATTCCAAGAGGGCACTACTGTTTTGCTAACTAACAATCTCTGAATATTCTTTCTGGCCAAACAAAAGAGGCAAAATATTTTAAAAGTGTTTTGTATGATTGATTATAATTCAGACCAATAGAAGATGTTATATAGAAAACAAGAAGTAATACTAAAAGCTGTGTTCCAATAGCATGAAATCACTGTAAAATAGTATAATGTTGATCAAATTCAAATATTAGAAAAACATTTGGCTCTTGGTGTCAAGTGCATAGTAACCGTGAGTGCAGAGATGCTAACCAGGCTAGTACTCCTTTCTGGAAATGTGTACATAGTTAGTGGAAGAGCTGAAATCATGGAGGAAGGCGAATTCTACCTAGGACATTCTTTAGTAATAAACTGGCGAGGGTTTCTCTTCTCTTCCACTCTTCTCTTCCTTTGTGTATAGATGCTACCCTCTCTTCCTTTTTATAAACTTGAGTGGATTACAGAGAAGTGAAACTGAAGGGCAGGTGTCTAGAATTTCAGTCCCTTGAGGAGCAGTATCTGATCTCACATATTCCACTTCAAAGACAAAGGCTTTGTTGAAATAGGAAACAGGTCGTGTTGGGTCACCAGTGGGCATAATCGGTTATTTGAAAGCACTCCAGAAACTGCCAAATATTATCGCTTTTAAAGTAAGCTGGGGCTGGAGTGCCTGACTGGCTCAATTGGTGAAGCATGCGACTCTGGATCTTGGGGTTGTGAGTTTGAGCCCCGTGTTGGGTAGAGAGGTGACTTAAAAAAAAATAAAATCTTTAAAATATATAAATGGAGATAAGGGCTAATTAAAACATTTTTTGCTATATATTCATAAAGCAATTGCTGATAACATTTGAAAGTAAAATGTTTTCTTGACTTTAAATATGTTATCTTTATAGTTTCTAAAGTTTTATTATGTTACATAATCTTGACTGAAAACAAAATATTTTGTAAAGAAACGACAGTATTTTTTATACATAGTACACATAATAATTGTAAACTGAAGATGAATTTTTGCCCCGCCGGCCTATGAGGAATTTAGTCTTTCACAATGCATTCATTTTCAGTTTGGAGGAAAAGTTGAATAAATACATGCATGTGTATGTGTGTGTGTGTGCAACTGTAGGTATGCACACATGCATATATGTGCATGTGCCTGCAAAGGTCTACATGTGTATCAAAATATCTGTGTTTTTTTAGTACTCACTTTCATATATGTGACATGAATCATTCATGAGTATATTTAACTCAATTTATGAGTAACTCTTAAGGGTAACTTAATATGTTTCTTTAAGATCTCTTGACTCATGTATTTAGTAAAACAAATAAATACTGAAATATAATATATAATTATTATATGTACATTGAAATCTCTTAAATTTGATAGATTACTATCAAATAATCTCCATTAATAAATGCTGGGTGAAAGAATGCCTCACCTTTGGATACATTACATGTAAACCTCCCATCCTCATCAGCACTTACACTGAAAATGACATAAAGGAAGAAAGGGTAACCCTTAGATCCTTTCCCTTTCAGTTCTTCCTTTCTCATCAATAAGTTGAAGGAAGAGTGTGGTGGAAGGTGCCAAGAAGCAAAATAAAAATGCAGAATTACTTTTATGCAACATTTTCACTTACTTTGTAAGAACCAAAAACATGTAGGTATAAACTATGGCATATGAATTGTGTAATTTCAGTGACTCTGCATATGAATTATATATTCTTATATTTGCATCTAATCTGGTATTGAACAATATAAAGATGAATGGTAAAAATCTTTCTAATACTTAACATTTTTTTTTCTCTACTTAGAACATTACAGAACAAATAAAAAAGGCAGGAGTAGTCAAGAGCGAGACCACAGAAGAAAGGTTAAAAGCTTTATAGTTTAGTACTTGTAATGTAACTTCTTCCTGTGTTTTGAACAGGGACCTCACACTTCCACTCCGCACTGGGTCCTGCAAGTCACGGAGCTATCTCTGCCGAGTTTATGGAAGCACTGGAGAGGATAGCACCTTGGCATAGCGATCAGCGACACTGTCTTCCAGGTGCTGCAGTCAGTATTTTGGCCATCCTACCTGATTCCACGATGGTGGCAAAACTTTCCAGATCCTCTTTGCCAGCGTGCTGGGGCATGTTCACTCAGACTCACACCATTGCCCTGGTCTCCCCTGTTTCTTTGCTTCAACAACAAAGGGACCAGCATTTCCAAAATATATTTTCAAAACAGCCCAAGACAACAGAGCTCTTCTCTTTTGGTTAAGAAGCCTGGCTGGGCTACAAACAGATGGAGAATGTAATTTGTTCCCTCAAAGGTCTGGAAGATGCTGAGACTCTGAAGAGCTTGTTGTGCACCTGGGTCCTTCAAGGGCGCCCTGATCTGAATGAACTTGCTTTTCAGGCTGTGTCTGTGCCATTGACTTTGCTGATGGCTCTATCTGTCCTTTTTATCCTGATCCTTGCAGAAATTCACTGCAGAAGCTATGAACTGAGATCTTTGTTATTTGGATACTCCTAAAGAAAGCTGAGAAAGTGCAATAAACTCTTTCTTACCCAGATCTTTAAGACTAATCTTAATCCATTTATATATTGCCCCAAATGTATCCCATGCCACTGTATTTTAAAGTGGAGTCTTTATCATTTGTACTGATGATTTTGTACTCTGTTCATGTCTTCTGCCCATTTCTTGATTGGATTATTTATTCTGTGGGTGTTGAGTTTGATAAGCTCTTTATAGATTTTGGATATTATCTCTTTATCTGATATGTCACTTGCAAATATCTTCTCCCAGTCTGTCTGTTGTCTTTTGGCTTTGTCGACTGCTTCCTTGGCTGTGCAAAAGCCAAGCTTTTATCTTGATGAAGTCCCAATAGTACATTTTTGCCTTTGTTTCCTTTGCCTTTGTAGACATGTCTACCAAGAAATTGCTATGGCCAAGGTCACAGAGGTTACTGCCTGTGTTCTCTAGGATTTTGATTGATTCCTGTCTCACATTTAGGTCTTTTATCTATTTTGAGTCTATTTTAGTCTATCATGTAAGAAAATGGTCCTGCTTCATTGTTCTGCATGTGGCTGTCCAATTTTCCCAACATATTGGTGCTCTTTTAATATTAGGGATGTTAACTCTTTATAGATGACACACTGTATATATTTTCTCCTAATCTGTATTTTGTTTTTATTTTGTGGTATCTTTCATCATGTATACATTTTCTTTAAATTTTTATGTAGCCAAAAATATCAGTCTTTTCCTGTATTTCTAATGTCTTTTTCTATCCCTAAAATAATTTATAAATCCAATAGCTTTACACAATTTTATAGTTTTATCTTTAGAACTCCCATGAATTTGGAATTTATCAGTTCATATGACGTGTGTGATAAGAATCTAAATATATCTATCAAAGTGGATAACACATTAGCCTCTAATTTATTGGATTATCTTTCTTTTCCTCACTATTCTGAAACATCATGTATATTCTCATGTACAGGAGTGTTTCCTTTTGTCTCTCTATTCTTCACTGAATTATTTGTCTTTTCCTTTACTAATATCACACTTATTTTCCAAATATGGCTCTCCAGTTTTCCTTGAGTTATTTTTATTATTTTGTTTTGCCAAAATTTACCAGAGTCTGGTTTATTCTGTTGTTTCAAATTAAGTACCATGATTATTACATGAAAATGTGGGGCCAAATGTGATAAAACAAGAACTTAAATAAGAGAAATAAATATCAGAAAGGGAGAAACAAAAAAAAAATCACCATTAGTTACAATTTATGTGATTCTCTACATAGAAAATCCTGGAAGGTCCATTAAAAAAACTGTTAAAATGAACAAAATAATTTAGTAAGGTGACCATTTAGAAGATAATATATATGATAATACTTTTTTTTTTTTTTGGAAAGCAAACTGGTATTTATTCTAGACAGTGCCAGGGTGGGGTGCGGTGTGGATGGGGGGCTCTCCTGTATCACACTGTGACTCTGCAGACAGAGCTGGGCTTGGGTAGACTACCCACCCACATGCCAAGCCTGTGGTCACCTGAGGGTCTGCCTGTGCTGCAGAGGACCAGGGCCCTTGCGGGTGGGCAGGCAATCCCTCCCCTGACTTACCAGGACCTCAGTGCCCACCTTGCCCCCCACACCCCTAGCCAGCAGTGACTCACAGCACCTTCCATGTGGCCCATGGCTGTCGATGCCACCACTGCCTGCTCTGTGGGGAAGCCCATGTACTCCAGCTGCTGCAGCCGCAGAGAGGAGACTGGACTTAGGCAGCCATCATGGGCTCTCAGGACAATGTGCGGACCCCTCACGAGTAAGGCCTGGATCCCCTCCTGCAACATCTCTTCCTCTAGGGCAGTCCACAGTGGAGTCCCTGGGGAGAAGCTGAGCTAAGCCCAGGCTGGGCTCCCCTCTCAGGAGCCCTCCCAGATCTGCTATACAGGCCTCAGGCCTGGCAGGAGCTGGGCTGAGCCTTCACTGTGGGACCGGAGGCCGTGTACGGAAGTCCAGGGGCAAGAGGCCTCACTCCAACTGGATGCTGACTAGGCAGGCAGCTCAGCCAGGCCACCTGGGGTAGGAGGGCATCAGAGTGGCCTGTGCCCTGGTAGGGCTCTGCACAAGAGGCCCTCCTGCAGTGCTTATGGCTTCAGCTATAAGAGCTCCAGCCACTGGAAGGTCCCAGCTGCATAAGCCAGGCCCCAAGTAGGCTGCAGAATAGCTACAGGAAGGATGGCTCGGAGCTGAGCAGCGGTGTCAAGGCCAGCAGCAGCTATAGCAGCAGCCACAGTGATAGGAACCCCTGGGGAGGTCTAAGGGGTAACTCTGCTCTGCCAGCATAGCCAGCTGGACAGGCATGGGGGTGTAGCCAACAGCGGCACTGGACACCCTGAGACCTGTCAGCAGCACACCTATTAGCCCAGCAGCCAAGGGGAGCAAGGCAGAGGCATGTAGGAGCTGCCATGTGCCCAGGTTGCCCGCTTGGCACTGACCCAGTGTGGGCAGGAGCAGCAGACTCAGGAGCAAGCCAGGATGGGCCATGTAGTCCAGGGTGTGTGTCAGCAGCCAGGGAGCCTAGCAACAGCTTTGGGACCAGAGTGAGGCTGGGGCCAGCCCCCACCAGCCTCAGGTTGCTCAACAGCAGCAGCATAATGGAGAAGACAAGGGGCCATGCTGGTGACAGTAAGGGTGCATGGAAGGGGGGATGCTCTGGCATGCAGAGCTCTGGCACTTCAGAGTGGCTGAAGGTATCAAGGGTGGTCTTGGGGCTTTGTGCTTGCTTACTGAGAAACCTGGAGGACAGAATGAGAACACAAGGGAATTATAGAGAGTGGGGAACCCACTTTTTAAAAGGTTTATAGAAATAACAAAATACAAGCATTTATTTTAAAATACATTTTTTAAAAGATTTTATTTTTTTACTTGACACAGAGAGAGAGAAAGATCACAAGTAGGCAGAGAGGCAGGCAGAGGGGGAAGGGGAAGCGGGCTCTCCGCAAAGCAGAGAGCCCAATGCGGGGCTTGATCCCAGGACTCCAAGATCACGACCTGAGCTGAAGGCAGAGGCTTAACCCACTGAGCTGCCCAGGTGCCCCCTATTTTAAAATACTTTTAACAAAAACAAAAACAAAATTCTATGAATTATATACTCATGAATATATTTTAATGCTTTATTTATTCGTTTGAGAGAGAGAGAGGTAGTGTGAGTGGGGGAGGGGCAGAAGGAGAGAGAGAGAGAGAGAGAGAGAATCCCCAAACAGAATCCCCACTGAGCATGGCACCTGGAGCATGAGGCTCCATCCCAGGATCACGACCAGAGCTGAAATCAAAAGTTGGCCTTTTGACTGAGCCACCCAGGTGCTCCTTTATGACTATATTTACCTAAAATCATATAAAACTTACAAGAAGGAAAATTTAAAATTTCTCGAGACTCAGTAAAATGGTGATAACAAAATAGAGAGGACTCAACATTACAAAGATGTCAATCCTTCCCAAATTAATCTATAAATTAGATGCAATTTCTGTTTAAAATCTACATTTAAAAGTAATTGATCAGGAGCGATTGATTCGAAAGAACCTGTTAAGTACAAAAACATTTAGTAAACTAGAAATAAAACAAAGTTCCTTTGTATAATTATGTGTGTCTACCAAAAATTGTATGTTCAGGAGTGTGACCAGCCCAAGGGTCCCCAAAAACATTTAAGATAATCTTCAAGTGGGGGTGCCTGGCTAGTTCAGTCAGTGGAGTGTGTGACTATTAATCTTGTGTTGTAGGTTGGAGCCCCATGTTGGGTGTAAAAATTACTTAAAAATAAAATCTTAAAAAAAATACTCCTCAAGTGAAGTTGAAAGTCAGGAAAGTCCCATATTATGTGTTCAGATTGATTAAAATAAACTTTTCATTCCTACAATCTTGAACAAGAATAAACAGCTAAAAATCACCCAAGACCCAAGGAAAAGATTTCATATAGGAAGAGCAACCAACAAAAATTATATTTAATAAAAGAATACTATAGGATTTCTAATTAAAGTATTAATCATACTTTTATCACTACTCTTCAGTGTTTTAGTGAGTCTGAGATATTTTTTGTAATTGTTTCTCATCCTAGGATCTTCCTTCCTGTTCCCATATTTCCTCCTTTAATTTGATTTACTCTCTTGATTTTGAGGAGGACTTTCTTCAATAACTTGCTGAAAACAAGTATGGATGGGAGATAAATTTTTTGAGATAGTTCATACTTTAACATGTTTTTATTTTGTACTCATATTTAGTTGACATTTCAACAGGGCCTATAATTCTAGTTTGGGAACATTTACCTGCAGAATTTTGGAGGTGTTTCTCTTCTATTAAGAATATCAGGGGCACCTGGGTGGCTCAGTGGGTTAAAGCCTCTGCTTTCAGCTCCAGTCACGATACCAGGGTTCTGGGATCAAGCCCCACTTTGGGCTCTCTGCTCAACAGAGAGCCTGCTTCCCCCCACCCCACCCCACCCCCTGCCTACTTGTGATCTCTCTCTCTCTGTCAAATAAATAAATAAAATTAAAAAAAAAAAAGAATATCAAAGCTACTTGGGGCACCTGGGTGGCTCAGTGGGTTAAAGCCTCTGCCTTCCACTCAGGTCATGATCCCAGGATCCTGGAATTGAGCCCTGCATTGGGCTCTCTGCTCAGCAGGGGGCCTGCCTCCCCTCCCCACGCCCCACCGCCTGCCTCTCTGCCTTCTTGTGATCTCTGTCAAATAAATAAATAAATAAAATCTTAAAAAAAAAAAAAAAAGAATATCAAAGCTAGTCTATTTTTTGACCAGTTCCATATCCCCTTCTAGGGAACCAATATGATTTCTCTTTACCCACAGTGTTCTGAAATTTCACAGTGATGTCCTTGATGTGAGTCTATTTTCATTCAACTGGGAGTTTGGTGGAAACCTTCAGCCTGCATTCCTTCAGACATAGTTACTTTTTGAATTATTTCATTGTTGATTTCCTCAATTTCCTTTATTCTATCTTTCTATTATTTGGATATTGGGCCTTCTGGATTAATTATATAATATTACCTTTTTTCTCTTCTTACAGCCATCTCTTCATCCTTCTGCTTTATTTTCTGTGAGGTTTCCTCAACTTTATTTTCCCAAACATTTTCATTTCTTTCATCATGTTTTAAAATCAAATTTCCCCCCCAAATGTTCTTTCTCATAATAGCTTGTTCTTTTTTCATAGATGGAATATCGTTTCTTAATCTGAGGATTTTTATGATAATTTTCTACTGAAATTTCTTGTCTTTATATAACTTTTACTGATAAGTTAAGTTTCTTCTGTTTTGGTTTCTATTTCCATATTAAATCTTTTCCTTGGGTGTTTGGTGATCTTTTTTTAATTTATTCTTGTCCAAGACTATAGGGACTAAAAGTTTATTTTAATCATTCAGAGCAAATATATGGGACTTTTCTGACTTTGAGATTCATTTGAAGATCATCTTAAATATTTTGGGGACCCTTGGGCTGGTCACATACACCTAAAAGTCTTCTTTTAATCTCCTTCTTTTAGTTGAGGTAATAGTCAGTTAGTAAAAAGATACAGGCTTCCAATTATGGATTGAATAAGTCATGGAAATGAAAGTTACAGCATAAGGAATATAGTCAATGTATTATAATAGTCTTATGGTGACCAATGGTAGCTCCACTGTAAGAGCATAACATAATACATAGAGTTGTGAAATCAACATGTACACCTGAAACTAATGTAACATTGTGTGTCAGGTATAGTTAAATTTTAAAAAAAAAAAAAAAGAAAAAAAAAAAAAAAACAGTTCTTAGCATCCAGCATTCAGTGTGTTTGAGGACACTGATATTCCTATTTTCAGTGAAGTACCCATGCAGCCAGCTCTACGGAGACAGAACAAACTTTTACAGTCACACTGAGTCCTATTCCAATCAGGGCTGGATACATGGTTTAGTTCTCTATGGAGTCATCTTAACATTAGTAATTTTTGAACAATGGGTATGCATTTTAGTTTTGCTCTGAGCCTCACAAACTAGGTGTCCAGTCCTGAGTACTCACACCTTCAAGTCTGCAGATCCAAGACTAAAGACCCTTAGTTTTCCTTTCTTCCATTTTCCCTGAGGGTGGGAAAAGGGCCTTTGCCCAACAACACACAATTCAGGTGGGGGTTCAGGGATCTGTTTCTAAATTAAAGTTCCACACAATTCTCTTTATTCTAACACTGCTTTTTACCCTTCCTTCCTCTCCCTCCAAAAGTAACTGTGCCTAAATCTAGCTTTGCATGGGCACCAAGGTCACAGTATGTTGGAAGCTGATATTTCTCTACCATTTGTGTATGTCTTGGCTACAAAATCTATCAAAGTGGCTGCTCTTTATGAACAGTGGGATAGGGTCCTTCCCCTGAATGCTAAACCTGCATTGTATGTCCAGTAGAGTACTCTGGTGTTAGCAAGCCTCTTCATGGTATTGTGGGATATAAGGGGAGGTGTTGGCCAACTTCTGCCTTTCTTTCTGCTGATCACATCCATTATATGTTTTGCCAATAAAATCTGTCCCTTAATCCATTACAGTGACTTGGTAGCATTTATTCCAAGCTCCAGTACACAAGGCACAGCTCCAAATTGGATGCATTTTGCACAAAATTACCTCAAGGAAAAAAATACCACTATTGTGCAATCTATAACAATAGTGGTAATAACAACAAAATCATTTCAACAAACATCCACATATTTGGTTTTATAGTTTGCAATACTGCCAAAACATGTTTTCTTTACAACATTGGCAGATATGTACTATTTCTCTATTTTATAGGAAAGGAAACCAAACTTTGGAGTGGTGACTATTTCTAAATTCACAAAAAGATGAAATGGTAGTGCTGTGACTCAAAACCACTGCCTTCAAATAAATATTCTTTTAACGAGTATAAATCAGCAAGCCTGTCTCATCCACACACAGAGGGTTCTCTTTTTCATATACTATCTTCATTTTTGCTAATGTTCCTTTTTTAAAAAAAGATTTTATTTATTTATTTGACAGAGAGAGAGAGATCACAAGTAGGCAGAGAGGCAGGCGGGGAGGCAGCGGGGGAAAAGCAGGCTCCCCACCGAGCAGAAAGCTCCAAGCAGGGCTCCATCCCAGGACTGTGGGATCATGACCTGAACCAAAGGCAGAGGCTTAACCCACGGAGCCACCCAGGCACCCCTATTTTTGCTAATTTTCTACACTGAGAAGAACTAAACCTTCTGCCTTTCCCTTTTGGTCAAAAGTTCCTTAACAAACAAAAATCTGCATTTATTAACTAAACACTCTCCTGAGCAACAATTAATCTTCCAGAATGCATACAAAGCTGCTTTGTATCAGAACCCAAACCCAGAGTTACTGCTTATTGATTTCACCCATCTTCAAAAAGACATTTATAGAACACCTAACATGTTGCTGATCCTAAAATAGAGTATGCCTTCTCTGCAACAGTTTAATGAAAAACAACATCACTACAAATGGTCAAATATCTCGTTGTAGAGATGAGTTAGTTTTTTTTTTTAAAGATTTTATTTATTCATTTGACAGAGAGAGAGAGAGATCACAGGTAGGCAGAGAGGCAGGCAGGCTTTCTGCTGAGCAGAGAGCCCGATGCGGGACTTGATCCCAGGACCCTGAGATCATGACCTGAGCTGAAGGCAACGGCTTAACCCACTGAGCCACCCACGTGCCCCGAGTTAGTTTTATTTAACTTAATTTTAATTCTTACTTTTTAAAAAATTAACAAAACAATTAAAATATTATGGGAAATAATATATTGGTTCTACTCAGAGATAAAACTCAGTGCATAAAGTCAAATATTCAGGTACAAATTGAAACTTTTAAGTCACTTATAGCGAAAAATGTTTTCTCTCACCATCTGCCCCCCCCAACATTGGAAATGTTGAGGTAAAATTTTAGAGATCAGTGCTTTGACATCTCGATTTTGTCTTCTATAAATTGCTTCAGCTCCAAAATGTGAACATGAGCTGGAGCTCCTAAGATACAGTATGAAATCTTTACTTTCATCAGGCAAATATACTCAGATTATTTAATAGCCCTTCTTATTCATGAGTTTGGTTAGCCACTCCTCACCATAATCTTAACAACATTGTTACTTCTCTGACATAACTTGAAATGTGAGAAACAGTCAGCAAAATTAAACAAATAATAAATGAACAATTTATTTAAATGACTGGTTTATTGCCAAAAATCAGACATGACATAAAATTCTAAAATAAAAGATGGCTGAAAGTGACAGGAAGATAAGTCATAATTATTACCATAAATTTACATAATAAATTTACATTTGTAGAGGTTAACATTTATATTAACATGAATTGCAAACATAAAAAGAGAAAGCAAAAAAGACTGGAAGAAAACATAGGATGACTTTATTTTTTCCTTAAAACAATGAAGGCTTTTCTAGGTATGACAAAAACATAGGACATTTTTTAAAAACAGTGGTTGATTTGACTACATAACAAATAATTTTTGGTGATAAAGTCACAAGACAAAAAGCATACTGGGAAAAGTCATTACCAAAATCTAAGTAGACAGTGACAAATGATGGAATTAGGTTTGGATTCTCCTGAGGCCTCTTTCCTTGGCCTGCAGATGGCTGCCATCTCTTTATATCCTCATGTCCTCACATAGCCTTTTCTGTGTGTGTTTACTGACTTTGGTGTCTCTTCCTCTTTATTTATTTTTTTTTTTTTAGTGTTAAGTTCCATGCCCAGCGTGGATTCCAACATGGTGTTTAAACTCATGACCTTGAGATCAAAACCTGAGCTGAGTTCAAGAGTTGGATACTTAACCAACTCAAACACCCAGGTGCCCTCTTCTTCTTATAAGGGTGCAATATTGGATTAGGTCCAAGTCTGGTCATATTATATTCCATGCCCACCCATATGACCTCATTTAACCTTAATTACCTCTTTACAGGTTTATCTCCAAACACGGTTACAATCTAAGCTACTGAGGGTTAGAGCTCCAATATATGAATTGAGTGGGCATGGGGGATATAATTCAGTCCATTACGCCTTTGATCTGGCAATGGGATCCTTCTCCCTCTCTATCGATTTACTTCTAGTGCCAAGTGACCACACAGAATGTCTCTGTGGGATCTGGTCTCTGATTCTTCACCTTTAAGTTGGGATGCCCGGAGAGCCGATTCAGTCACAGGGCTGGTTGGGTCACACAGCAAAAATTCTGTATGCCTTTTAAGCCATTTCTGATTGGGTGACCAGCAATAACTTGGCCTTATACCAAAGGGACTACAAAACTCAAAACTATATTATAATAAATCCCTATGAAATGTGTTCTTAACTTCCTCTTAGCAGGATCCCCAAAACGTTCACAGCATGCCATCTGACATGTGGGAAAGTGAGATGCAAGAGCAGCTGGAGTAGAAATAAATGGTCATATTAAATAATTCCAGTTAAAATGTTTACTTTAGCACATTTTACAAAAACATATGTGAAATGAACATACTACTAGTTCCCGTCCCAGAACCTTAGAATGGACATCTGTACAAGTCAGGGATCCAGCTTCCCCTTCTAATGAGACAGGCCTCTTTCTGGGTTGAATGGGGTGCCTGCATTTGAAGTGAGTACCTCATGTATTACGTTGGGAGCATCTGGTTTTATTTCAAAGAATAAGTATGAAGAAATGCCTGTCCTAGTGGGGAGGACTGGAGTGGATATTCAGGGCATCTTGTCATATTTTGAAAACACTTCTATATTTGGGGAGATTTTCACATTAGGGATCCTGCCTTCTCCCATCGAGGTCAGAGCTCAAACACTCAGCCTCTCTAGAAGCTAGCAGTCAGGCACGCACTCTGGCCTTGGACACTCCCAGGGGAGGGAGACTGATTCGAAGAGGAGCAGAGGAGCACAGCAGCACTCCCATTTGGCTGGTGAAGGTAGCAGTGGGCATTGCAAGGGCCAGTTGCTGACCTACAGGTGGCCCCAGG
>ML111777.1:0-78191 GCA_003697995.1 Taxidea taxus jeffersonii
TCTGGGGGAGGGGCCTGTTGTAGTGATTCTCAGGTGTCTTTGCCCCAGGCGGAGTTGCACCGCCCTTACCAGGGGCCGGCCTAAGTAATCCTCTCAGGTTTGCTTTCAGGAGCTTTTGTTCCCTGAACGCGCTTTCTGTAGAGTTCTGGAGGACGGGAATGACAATGGCGGCCTCCCAATCTCCGGTTCAGAGGAGCCGAGAGCTAGGGGCCCCAGTCTTCAGTGCGCCTTCAGAGAAAAGCGTTTAATCCCTCTGGTCTCCCTAGCCCACGTTTGCGCTGGAGACCGCGCGTGCGCGCCCGCAGACCGCGCTCAGAGGAAATCGTGCCTAAGCAGTCCCGTCTCACTGGCTTCTGAGAGTGCTCAGAGCTCACCCAGCCTGTGACCAAGTGTCTCTGTCTCTGGCAGAGTCCCACCTGGAGTCTCCGGAGCCCGTAGATCCCTGAGCTCTCCCGGGTCGGAGTCTCCCCGGATCTTGTGGGGACCCCTCGCACAGAGCACCGGCCAGTGCCACCGAGCACCGGTCCGTGTCACAGACCACTAGGAAATCTCGGCTCTGTCTCCGCAGCCGACTTCCCCGCTCTAATACCTGTGAGCTCTGCGACACTCAGACACCCCCGATCCTTCTGTGACCCCGTGGGACCTGAGTCCACGCTGTCCCCACGAGGTCTTCACCCCAGTGTAGCCTCTGGAGCGATGTCCCTCCGTGGAGCCGACTTTTAAAAGTTCTGATTTTGTGCTCCGCCGCTTGCCGGGAGCCGGCCCCTCCCCCTGGGGTCTATCTTCCCGTCGCGTTGGATTCACTTCTCCGCTGGTCTTACCTTTCAGAAAGTGGTCGATTTTCTGTTCCTAGAATTGTTGTTTTTCTTCTCTTTGATCTCCTGTTGGATTTGTAGGTGTTCGGAATGGTTTGATAGGCTATCTAGCTGATCTCCTGCTGGCTGATGTCGTCTCAGCCTCCTACTTCTCCGCCATCTTGACTCCTCCCTTCTCTTTAAGAGTTTCTTTATTCAGGATGCCTGGGTGCCTCAGTCTTTAAGTGTCTGCCTTCAGCTCAGGTCATGATCCGAGGGTCCTGGGATCAAGCGCCACATAGGGCTACCTGCTCTGTGGGAGGCCTGCTTCTCCCTCTCCCACTCTCCCTGCTTGTGTTTCCTCTCTTACTGTGTCTCTTTCTATCAAATAAATAAATAAAATTTTTTAAAAGTTTCTTTATTCTTTTCTTCCTCTTATACTGTCTTCGTGTTTTTGCTTTTGCTTTGCAATGGTATTCTTTGATTCCCTCCTATTTATTTTTTATGTAACTACTATATATTTTTCATTGCTGTTATTGTGAAGCTTAAGTAAAACATTGTATTTTAAACATAACAATTTACCTTCAATCACAAACAAAAACTCTAAACTTTTCCTTCTTTTCCTCCCAAATTTTGTGCCAGTGATGTCACACTTCATATATTTTTATATTGTGCATCATTAAAAAATTATTGTAGGTATAGTTACTTTAAATATTATTGTTTTTCAACTTTTATAACTAGGGATAAGAATAATTTACATACCATCATAGTAGTCCTGGTATAATCTGAATTTGACTATATATTTTTTAAATTTTTTATTTAAATTCCAGTTAGTTGACATACAGTATAATATTAGTTTCAGGCATAGAATTTAGTGATTCATCCCTTACAAATAGCCCCCAATGCTCATCAAAAAAATTGTCTTCTTTATTTTAAAAAAATTTTTTATAGATTTATTATTTATTTATTTGAGAGAGAGAAAAGAGGGGGGAAGGGCAGAAAGAGAGGGAGAGAGACAATCTCAAGAAAACTACCTGCTGAGTGTGGAACCCAATGCAGAGCTTGATCTCATGATCAAGAGTCAGAAACTCAACTGACTGAGCCAAACCAGGCACCCCAAGAAGTGCCCTCCTTAGTACCTATTGTACTTATTTATTTACCTATTTACCCCATCACTCCACCCACCTGACTCCAGTAAACCTCAGTTTGTTCTCTATAATTAAGAGTATACTTCATAGTTTGCCTCTCTCTTTTTTTTTCCTGTTATATTCATTTGTTTTGTTTTTTAATCTCCACATGAATAAAATCATATGGTATTTGTCTTTCTCTGACTGACTTGTTTCACTTAGCATGATATTCTCAAGACCCATCCATGTTGTTGCAAAAGGCAAGATTTCATTCTTTTTTATGATTGAGTAATATTCCATATTATATATATAATACACATAAATATGTATATATACACATATACATACATATTTTATGTACATATACATATTTTGTGTACATATACATTTTATGTGTGTGTGTATGTGTGTATATACACACATACAATTTCTTCTTTATCCATCCATCAATTGATATACATCTAGGCTTTTTCCATAATTTGGCTATCATTGCTAATCCTGCTATAAACATTGTGGTGCATATATCCCATTGAACAGTATTATTGTATCTTTTGAGTATATACTTAGTAGTACAATTGCTAGATATTTGGATAGTTCTATTTTTAATTTTTTAAGAATGTCCATATTGTTTTCTAGAGTGGCTGCACAGTTTACATTCCCAACAACAGCCTAAGGGTTTCCCCTTTCTCCACATTCTCACCAAAACCTGTTGTATCCTATGTTACTAATTTTAGCCATTCTAACTGTGTGACCTGATATTCATTGTAATTTGATTTGTATTTCCCCAATGATGAGTGATGTTGAACACTTTTTCATGCATCTGTTGGCCATCTGGATGTCTATATTGAAAAAATATCTATGTATGTCTTCTACACATGATATTTTTAATTGGGTTATTTGGCTTTAAGGTGTTGAGCTGTTTCAGTTTTTTATGTATTTTGAACACTAGCACTTTAGCAGATATGTCATTTGAAAATATCTTCTTCCAGGGGCATCTGGGTGGCTCAGTGGTTTAAAGCCTCTACCTTCGGCTAGGGTCATGATCTCAGGGTCCTGGGATAGAGCCCCACATTGGGCTTTCTGTTCTGCAGGGAGCCTGCTTCCTCCTCTCTCTCTGTCTGCCTCTCTGCCTACTTGTGGTCTCTGTCAAATAAATAAATAAAATCTTAAAAAAATTAAAAAAATTAAAAATCTTCTTCTAATCAATAGGTCGCCTTCTAGTTTTGTTGATTATTGCCTTCTCTGTGCAGAAACATTTTATTTTGATGTACTCCAAATTGTTTATTTTTACTTTTATTATCCTTCCTCAGGAGACATATGAAGTAAAAACTTGCTATGGTTGATGTCAAAGAGATCACTGCCTGCGTTCTCCTCTAAAATTTTGATGGTTTCCTGTCTCACATTTAGGTCTTTAAAGCATTTTGAATTTATTTTTGTGAATAGTGTAAAAAAATGGTCTAGTTTCATTCTTTTACATGGTGCTGTCCAGTTTTCCCAACTTCATTTCAGTTTTTCTATTTTTAATTTAAATTCAATTAATTAACATATAATGAATTATTGATTTAAGAGGTAGAGGTCAGTGATTTATTTGTTTTATATAATATGCAGTTCTCATTACATCACGTGCCCTCCTTGATGTTTATCACCCAGTTAATCCATCCTCCACTGCCATCCTCTGCTGCAACCCTCAGTATGTTTCCTACGATTAAGAATCTCATGGTTTGTCTCCCTCTGTGGTTTCATCTCATTTATTTTTTCCATCTCTTCCCTTATGATCCTCTGCCTTTTTTTTCCCTTAAATTCCACATATCAGTGAGATTATATGATAATTGTCTTTCTCTGGTTGACTTATTTTACTTAGCATAATACTCTTTCATTTGATCTTCATCAATGCAAATGACAACATTTTATTTTTTTGATGACTGAATACTACTGATGACTAATATTCCAGTGTATATATATACCACATGTTCTTTATCAATTCATCTGTCAATGGATGTCTGAGCTCTCTCCACACTTTGGTTATTGTAGAAGTTGTTTCTATAAACATAGGGGTGAAGGTGTCCCTTTGGATCATTACTTTTGTAACTTTGAGCTAAATACCTAATAGTCTAATTGCTGGGACATAGGATAACTCTATTTTCAACTTTTAAAAAAGATTTTATTTATTTATTTTTCAGAGAGAGAGAATAAACAGGGGAGAACAGGCAGAGGGAGAAGGCTCCCCCCTAAGCAAGGAGCCTGATGTGAGATCCAATTGCAGGATGCTGGGATCAGGATAGATCCAAAGGCAGTTGCTTAACTGACTGAGCCACCTAGGCATCCCCCTATTTTCAACTTTTTGAGGAACCTCCATACTATTTTCCAAAGTATCTGCACCAGCTTGCATTCCCACCAAAACTGTAAGAGGCTTCCCTTTGCCCACATCTTTGCCGACACCTGTCCTTTTCTGGCTTGCTAATTTTAGCCATTCTGAGTGGTGTAAGGTGGTATCTCATTGTGATTTTGATTTGTATTTCCTGAATGCCAAGGATGTGGAGCATTGTTTCATGAATGTGTTGGCCAATTGTATATCTTCTTTGGAGGAATGTCTGTTCATGTACTCACTCTGGGTTGGGCTAGACCCCTGCTGGAGCCTGGCAATCCAATCTGACTAAGCACTGGGAGGAGGGAAGCTGAGGCGGGATGCAGCTACCTGGGTTTGCAGAGGGATAGGGTTAGCCCACTCTTACCCCAAGCTGTCCAGGTGTGTGGGGGAACAGGAGCTGAGCTGCCAGTGTAGGACACGGCCCATGCCCCTTCTAGGGTATTGCTCCCTTCCCCTATGGTGTGGGGATCCCTCTGCCTAGGAGTTCATTCTTCGAAGGGTGCTGGGCCCAAAGTGACCAGTCAAGTGCTCCCACCCAACTGGCCTGGTTACAGGGTCTTCACTTGGAGGAAGGAAACCATGTCCCACCTCCTTTCCCACCCCTCTGGATTTGTCACCATTTTGCACTCTTTGCACTCAAAGAGTACTCTACCGCTCTTTCTCAATAGGATTTTTGTTTTGTTTTGTTCTTTCTGAGTGTTGAGTTTGATAAGTTTCTTATAGATCTTAGAAATAGCTCTTGATCTGATACTTCATTTGGAAATGTCTCCTTCCATTCCATAGGGTGACTTTTAACTTTGTTGACAGTTTTCTTTGTTGTATAGAAGATTTTTATTTTGATGAAGTCCCAATAGTTCATTTTGCCTTTGTTTCCCTTGTCTTTGGAGACATGTCTAGCAAGAAGTTGCTGTGGCTGAGGTCAAAGAGGTTGCTGCCTGTGCTCTCCAGTAGGAATTTTTTTTAATTAAAGTATAAGTATTTTAAATATAAAAATAAGTATTATTTGTTTCAGGGGTACAGGTCAGTGATTCATCAGTCTTACACAATTCACAGCACTCACCATAGCACATACCCTTCCCAGTGTCCACCATCCAGCCACATCATCCCTCCCAACCCCCTCCCACCCAGCACCTTCAGTTTGTTTTCCGAGATTAAGAATTTCTTGAATTATGGTGGATTCCTGTTTCACATTTAAGTCTTTCATTCATTTTGAGGTTATCTTTGTTTATGATTTAAGATAGTGGTCCAGTGTCTTTCTTCTACATGAGGCTCTCCAATTTTCCCAACATCATTTGTTGAAGAGACTGTCTTTTTTTTTTTTTTTATTGAATATTCTTTCCTGCTTTGTTGAGTATTAGTTGACCATGGAGTTGAGGGTCCATTTCTGGGTCCTCTATTCTGCTCCACTGATGTATGTGTCTGTTTTTGTGCCAGTACCATACTGTTTTAAATATCACACCTTTGTAAAAGAGCTTGAAGTCTGGAATTGTGATGTCTCCAGCTTTGGTTTTCTTTTTCAACATTCCTGAGGCTATTTGGGGTCTTTTCTCATTCCATACAAATTTTAGGATTATTTGCTCCAGTTCTGTGAAAAATGTCAATGATATTCTGGTAGGCACTGCACTGAATGTGAGGATTGCTCTGGGTAGCATAGATATTTTAACAATATTTGTTCTTTCAACCCATGAGCATGAAATGTTTTTCCATTTCCTTGTGTCTTCCTCAATTTCTTTCATAAGTGTTATGTAGTTTTTTGAGTACAGATCCTTGCTGATTTCTGTCCATTAATTTTATATCCTGCCATGTTGATGAACTCCTGTATGAATTCTAGCAATTTGGGGGTGTAGTCTTTTGTGTTTTCCACATTAAGTATTATGCCATCTGGGAAGAGTGAGAATTTGATTCTTCTTTGCTGATTCAGATGCCATTTATTTCTTTTTATTGTCTGATTGCTGAGGCTAGAACTTTTGTAACAGTGACAGCAGTGATGAGAATGGACATCTCTGCCCTGTTCCTGACCTTAGGGGTTGTCACTTTTTCCCCATTGAGAATGATATTCAGTAGGCTCTTTCTATGTAGTATTTATGATATTGAGGTATGTCCCCTCTATCCCTACACTGTAAAGAGCTTTAATCAAGAAGGGATGCTTTACTTTGTCAAATGATTTTTCTGCATCTATGGAGCACGTTATGATTATTGTCCATTTTTTTATTTATGTAGTGTATCACATGATTTATTTGCAGATGTTGAACCCCTTGCAGCTCAGGAATAAATCCCACTTGGTCATAGTGAATAATCATTTAATGTACTGTTGGATGTTGGATTCTTTCATCTAGTATTTTGGTGAGAATTTTGGCATCTGTGTTCATCAGGGATTTTGCTCTGTAATTCTCCTTTTTGGTGGGTTCTTTGTCTGGTTTTGGATCAAGATAATGTTGACCTCATAGAATGAGTTTGGAAGTTTTCCTTCCATTTCCATTTTTTGGAAACAGCTTAACAAAAATAGATACTGATTCTTCTTTAAGTATTTGGTACAATTCCTCTGGGAAGCCAGCAAGCCTTGGACTTCAGACAGCTAACTGCACAAACTTGCTTTGCTCACCCAGACTAGACTCTTTCAGGCCCTGTGTTTTTGCCTGTTCTGTGCCTTCTTCCAAAAAATGCCCTTGTCCCCTCCAACTTCCCCCATTCCTATCTCATCATCATCTAAGGATCCTTGCTACTCCAAGTCTGGTCTAAACATAGACAGCACATGGGAGGCAGTGCAGGGTCTCACCTCCACAACCTGATGAATCAGAATCTTTCTGTGACAAGGTCTCCAAGAGATACATATGTTCTTTAAAGTGTGAAAGCACCACTGGTAATTCCTGTTTATCCATCATTAATCAGCTCAGAGGCCACCTCCAGAGAGCCCTCCTGCCCTGCCACCCCACCCCGGCCTGCAACAAGGACAGTTAGAGAGCCAGGGTGGCCCAGAAAAGAAGTCACATGCCAGGTTCATGAGTACTTCCAGTCCCTGAGCCTCTCTCTTCTGTTGCTTTTGACTCTGTGGGAGGATTTGTCATTGTTTCCAGCGGTAGCAGCACTGGCTCCATCAGGTAGAAGGTGCACCCGCTTGGGAATCCTCACCCTGACTTGGGCTTCTCTCCTAGCTGTCTTGGGATCCCTACTGTGGGAGGAGCTGGGAGGTTAGAACACCTCAAAAGGGTTTTTAGGTACAGTGGAAACCTGGTGGGAGCCCAAATGGCCATGCCTTTTCCACATCCCACCGCTCAGAAAGCAGGCTTCCCACTGTGTGTGATGGATCCATGCCTTGCTGACATTCCTCAGGGCCCCACACAGAGATATTTCTAAGGGTTACTTGAGGACACCATACAACAAGCAACATTCTTACAAAAGGTCATCTTTCTTCCTGCCTCTCTTCAGACCCCCCAGTTGCCTAAACAGAGCTCCAATCTGTTCTCCTCCTCTTTCTCCATGATGACCACCTCAGTGCCAGCCCTGCAGTGTTCCATGCAGGCCTGTGAGCTCCTTCCTAGAATCCAGCCCTGTCTCCCCCACCCATCTTTGAACTGTCCCAACAATCACATAGATCCATGTAGAACACACATTACACACATCCCCAGCCACCATCCCCTGTCTCCCGTTTTACATCTCTCCCTGGTGTCTCTACCCTGCATTATTAAGAGGTCTGTACAGCTGCCCTGTTCCCTGACCCTTCCCCCTCACCTTTGCTGTGTTTCCCCTGCCCCAGAAGCAAGGTCCTCATCCTTTATACTCGTGTGCTTTCTGTTTGGAACATTCTTCCCCCTTCCCTCCCAGGCTACCTCCTGTTACCTTCATCTCAATCTGAGTGTCACCTCTGCCTGTGACCCCTGACCCCATTAGTCATCACCCTATTGGAATTCTCTGCAGAGCAGAGATTGCTATTCCTTGTCACCTTGTTCTTGATTCCCTGGCCTTGCCCCTAAATAAGACATGAGCTCTGGGGGCCCACAGGTCTCACTGGGTTCTTTTTTTTCCATCACTGCACCCCACATACTAGAGCAGTGCCAAAGACATCCTAAAAGTTGGAGATATATTCACTACCTATGTGGATACAAATAAAGGCACAGCTTGTATCAAATTGGGTTACCTGTGTGGGTCCCCCTCCAAACTGCTTCTTAGTCCTTTTCTGCCTGCTCTGTGCCAAAGGCTGACTCCTCACCTGTATTCTTAGGAGCTCTGGAGGGCTGCCTTGCAGCAGCAGTCCATGGAGACCCAGATGACAGAGGGAGGCCCTTTCCCCCATTCCTGAGACAACACCCACTGGGCTCAGCAGATGCCACTTCCCTGTCCTCCTTCCAGGCTTAGGGGTGGGACCACCTCCACCTGTTGCTAGGGGCTGGGAGCCCCTTCCTTTGTCCTGCCCTCCTCCTTGCTGCAGCTGGGGAGTATCCCGTGGCCTCCTCCTCCTCTGCACTGTGTGAAAGAAGTGCTCCTGGTTGGGATCCTCATGGGGCATCAGGGCACTCTGCTCTTTCTGAATAACATCAAGGAGTCTTGCTTCTATTTACAAATTGTACACACATTTTTTCCTGTTATTTATTTTTCTTTAAGCAATTTCTAAAATTTCAACTTTCAATAAAATTTCAACTTTTTTTTTTTTTTTTTCATTTTCAGGTCCTAAGAAAACAACTAAAATAGTCTAGATTCTCCATCATGGGGTGTGTGTGTGAGCACATGCCCACATGCATGGTGCATGGGAATGTGTGTTGGTCATGAGAGAAAACTTTGCATTTTCACTGCATAAAATTCATACACAGTAAACAGCAAACAGTATCTTAAACAAAACAACAAAGATTAAGGAAAAATTACAGAATAAGCAAGAAATGTTTGCAAATTCTTTTTTTCCCTATCTTATTTACTGTTCTTGTTTTCCTATCTATAAATTTAAGACAAAACTAAACCTATGAATTTAGTACTAAATATGATTTCAGGATTAAAGTATGAATTTAGGACTAAAATTTGAATTTAGAATTTCACTAACAATTTTATGCAGTTTGAGTGGGATGTTGTTTTAAGTTTTCTTCTCTCTTCCTTTTTATTTTTTTTTTAAAGATTTTATTTATTTATTTGACAGACAGAGATCACAAGTAGGCAGAGAGGCAGGCAGAGAGAGAGGAAGGGCAGCAGGCTCCCTGCAGAGCAGAGAGCCCGATGTGGGGCTCGATCCCAGGACCCTGGGATCATGACCTGAGCTGAAGGCAGAGGCTTTAACCCACTGAGTCACCCAGGCGTCCCTCTCTCTTCCTTTTTAAAACCAACCACATTTTATCCACATAAATATTAAGTTCTAAAGATTTGTAACACTATTCCCAGTGCATAGAAATGGTATTATTTTGAATACCTCTATCCATATCAACCTTAGAGCATGTTTAAGTCAGAGTGGCACTAATTTAAATCAAAATAGTATACCTATAGTATATCATTATAATGGATCTTTTGGGAGAACTCATGCCTTTATGAGAATATTAATAAAACTCTATTTATATATGAACAATAGAGTTATAATGCTATATTGATGAGAGTAATGGCGGCATCAGTTTAGAATCAGTAGCTTCACTAAAGAGAGAAAAATCAGACATTATTCATAGAACTGCATGTAGGTGATGTGCCAGGGTGTGACTGTGGTGGGCCCAGCTGTCCTGAGTCCAGTCACATCTGCAGGGCACCCCCCAATCCCTGTGCCCATACAAAGGGAACTTCCTCCCTCTTGGGAGCCTGATGACCCTGAGGATTCCCTGACATTTCCCAGACTCTGTGGGCTAGAAGCAGAGCAGCAGGAGCAAGAAGGCCACTCAGGAAAGGCTGTCACTTGGGCTCCACAATGGCCAGCATCTGCCTCTTGCAATCATTTTCTTTCTTTAGCTCCCAGAACTTTATCTCACTGGACACAGCTGCCACCCAACTTTTTGCACCTCCATCCTGATAGAAGAGGACCACCTTGCAATAATGGGAAGTGTTCTTCTCCAACTCTTTCCCAGGTATTGGACCATCTTCTCATTGAGGCTGAAAATCTGGTAGGTGCAATTCATGTCTTTATACAGCTGGCCAGTTTCTTCTTCATTTCCAAGCACTGTGTTTCCTCTTGAAACACTTTTTCTGTGAAGCTGGAGGATGTTTTGGTCTTATTCATCCTGTGGATTCTGAAGTTTCAGCCTCAGCTGCTGTATCTTCCTCTCAAGCTGTGAATTTTTCCCCTGTAAAGATGCTTCCTGGGATTGTAGACTATGTATTTGTAGGGTCAGCTCTGCACTCACTTGCCTCTATGCAGTTGACTGGCTCTGTCTCGATGCTCCCCTTTAGGATTTGGAGGGGTCACACCGAAGCCAGATCATCAGAAACACTCTTCAGATGAACTGCCACCTGATAGGCAGAGAGAATGCCATTTCCTGCTTCCATCTTTAGCTGGACTCCTCAAGTCCTAGTACACTTGTGATATGCAAGGAGGTCAGGCAAGGGGACATCCTGCAGGTTGGTCCTGCCCTGGACCTTGAATGGCTGGCTTGAAATTTCAGGACCAGCTTGATGCCTGTCTTCAATTGTTCCAGCCTTTCTTTCCCCTCCATTTCCTGCCCTCTATGCCTCCATTTCGTAATGTCTTGGTGGAGCAGTTCTGGTCATTCTGGAAAATGAGTGTCTTCCCTCAAATCAGACATTATTTTCCTAGGAGTTGTTCTCCATCCTTCTCTGATGCTCTTAAGATGGGTTTTTCACCAGTGACTTGGGGAATTTAAGAGGCTGACCCCTATGCCATTTTCAGAAGGTTGACAATGTTCCAAAATAACAACCTGCTCAGGTTTGTATTAATTGCTGACAAGCAAAAGGTTTGTAAAAATGTGGGAAGACTGACCACCACCTATAGTGGCCTGAGGGCTTTATTGGCTTTATGCTTGGTCCAATATTCTCACTGCCTTCTCCACAGTCTTCGTGGCAGGCAGAACCCCTTTTTTGCAGTGGTTCGCACATCTCAATGACTTGCCTTTTCATTAGGAAAACCAGCACCACAGTACATACTAGCATTGCCCAGGAAAACACAGGGTGACTTGGGCTGCGTCTCCAGCTTCCAAAAATTACCAGCAGCACAACACACAGGTGCTCCAGGACCAGCTGGCAAGTGGGTCTGGTGGCTGACAGTGGGCCCTCCATGGCTGCACAGGGCTCCACAGCTCTGCCTCCTAGTGTTAACATCCTGTGAGCCGCAGCTGACCACTCAGAGTCCTGTGGAGAGTTCCATCTCTGAGGTAAACAGGTACCTGGCAACCAGGACAGATCAGTTGGACTGGGGAAGGGGAGGCCAGTCAGCCTCTAGAGAACAGTTCTCCCTAACTTTTCTGTGAAATAGAAATTGATCTCACTTACACAAGCACTGGGGGAGGTGAGAAAGGCTGATCCTATCCTGGAGCTCAGCCACTCTAGGCACAACTGGCCCTAGAGCAAACCTAGGGGATCAAGGCAGGGGCAGGTCATGTCCCTTTCTGTGCACAAGAGAAATCAGGGCAGAGTGATAAGTCCTTCTTCCCAGGCAAGGCCCATTCTCCTGATCTGAAGTTCCCTCTGCTACAGGGACCCCTGGTCCTGTCTGCAGAGGTCCCAGGGGTCTCCTTCTTCTAATGCTCCCACATTCCTTTGTGTGGGCAATGTGGGCAGGCAGGTGACTATGTGCCTGAGACTGAGGTTGTCCCCAAAGGTATTAACTAAGAGACCAGGATTTCAATCCTAGCCACTCAGGAGAAATCAACTGAAACTGGCAATGTTTTACAATTTCATGGACTCTGTGGAGCCAGCCAGTCCTTGTTCAGTCCAAATGGTCCTGCAATGGGTGACTCTGGTCCAATATGACACGGTGACCAAGGCTGTTTCCTTCATGTGGCCCTCCAACTACAGCCTGTGCCTCCCAAGGAAGGCCTGCGGGTTAAAGTTTAGCAGACTTTCCTCCTCACTCAATAGTTTGGGGTCTATGATGGAATCTGGGAGCACTCTTGTCACTCTGAGAAGGGGTAGGAACAGCCCCCCCTTCCAGGAGTGTGTGCTATATGTAAGTCCTGGGTGAGGGAGCACTACTCAATTTGTCAACCTGGTAATGGATGGAGGACCCTCCAAAGCCTAACAACAAGACAAGATGCAGTCTTGACACAGTCACTCGCATAGCTTCGCAGAGGATTAACCTTTGATGGTTAGACATGATGCTGAGGTTTTATGTCAGATGGATGACAGAGCATGGGGATTTAGTGTCCTATCTATTGTGCTATGAACCTGAGGACTGGGTGGAGTTTGGCTTTGAAAATCAGGCCTGGAGGCTTTTCACTGGATTTCTCCTGAAGGATTTGTGGTTGAGCAGTCTGATCTATGCCTGGGAGACTGCCTTCCTGCTGTCTCCAATTCCACAAATAACTTTCCTTCAGGCTTTAAGTCTCTCTTCCTTCAGAAAGTTAGCTGATAGAACTCGGCATCAACTTCGCTCAGGAGGAAAAAAACTACCTTCTCTCTCTAACATATGTTTTACAAATCTAACAGATGGGGAAAGAGCTGCCTTATTGTCTCACCCCATTTAGAGGGTCCAGTGGTCCCATACCAGGGAGAGACTTTATTTCAGGTGACAGACTCTGTGTCAGTCCTGAAATGAGATATATAGGAGGGGCAGGGAACAGAAGTTCCCATTTGCTTCATTTTTTTTTTTTTTGTAATAAAAAGCAAGCTCTTTATTGATAGGAATTTTCTTTTTATTTTGTTTAAATTTAAATCAATTAGCCAACATATAATAAATCATTAGTTTCAGAGTTCAATTATTTGTCAGTTGCTTATAACACTCAGGACTCATCACATCAGGTGCTCTCCTTGATGCCATCACCCATTTCCCATCCTTCCACCCACCCCACATCCCTTCCAATAGCCTTCAGTTTGTATCCTAATTTAGGAGTCTCTCATGATTTTTCTCCTTTTCTGATTTATTTCCTTTCAGTTTTCCCTCCCTTCTCTTATGACCCTTTGCACTGTTTCTTATATTCCACATATGACTGAAACCATATGATAATTGTTTTTCTCTGATTGAACTATTTTTCTCAGCATAATGCCTTCTAGGTCCATCCACAATGATGTAAATGTACGATTTCATTCTTTCTGATGGCTGAGCAATATTCTATTCTATGTCCATCTGTAATGGACATCTGTGCTCTTTCCATAGTTTGGCTATTGTGGACATTGCTGCCATAAACATTATGGTGCAGGTGTTCCTTCAGATACACAAATACACTATATTTGTATCTTTGGGGTAAATGCCCAGTAGTATAATTGCTAGGTTGTAGGGTAGCACTATTTTCAACTTCTTGAGGAACCCCCATACTGTTTTCCAGACTGGTTGTACCAGCTTGCATTCCCACCAGCAGTGTAAGAGTGGTTCCTATTTGCCCACAATCTGACCAACATTTGTTGTTGCCTGGCTTGTTAATTTCAGCTATTCTGACTGGTATAAGGTAGTATCTCATTGTGGGTTTGATTCATATTTCCCGGATGCCAAAGGATATGGAGTATTGTTTCATGTGTCTGTTGGCCAATTTTTTGTCTTTGGAAAAATGTCTGTTCATGTCTTCTGCCCATTTCACAATAGGATTATTTGGGTTTTGGGGGGTGTTGAGTTTGATAAGTTGTTTATAGATCTTGGAAATAGCACTTGACCTGATAGGTCATTTGCCAATTTCTCCTCCCATTCCATAGGGTGAATTTTAGCTTTGCTGACCATTTCCTTTGCTGTGCAAAGGCTTTTTATTTTGATGAAATCCAAATAGTTCACTTTGCTTTTGTTTCCCTTGTTTTTGGAGATGTGTCTAGAAAGAAGTTGCTGAGGCACAGCTCAAAGAGGTTGCTGCCTGTGTCCTCCTGGATTTTCATGGATTCCTGTCTCACATTTAGGTCTTTCATCCATTTTGAGAAACTGGTCCAGTATCATTCTTTTATATGAGGCTGTCCAATTTTACCAACATCATTTGTTGAAGAGACTGTTTTTTTTTTTTCATTGAATATTCTTTCCTGCTTTGTTGAATATTAGTTGGCCATGGAATTGAGGATCCATTTCTGGGTCCTCTATTCTGCTCCATTGATGTATGTGTCTGTTTTTGTGTCTATATCATACTATCTTAGATATCACACCTTTGTATTAGAGCTTGAAATCTGGAATTGTAATGTCCCCAGCTTTGGTTTTCTTTTTCAACATTATTCTGGCTATTTGGGGTCTTTTCTCATTCCATACAAATTTTAGGATTATTTGTTCCAGTACTGTGAGAAAAGTCAATGGCATTTTGATAAGGATTGCATTGCATATGTAGATTGCTTTAGGTAGCATAGACATTTTAACAATATTTGTTCTTCCAATCCATGAGCACAAAATACTTTTCCACTTCCTTGTGTCTTCCTCAATTTGTTTCATAAGTGTTCTGTAGTTTTATGAGTACAGATCCTTTGCCTCTTTAGTTAGGTTTATTTCTAGGTATCTTACAGTATTTCATGCAATTATAAATGGGATCAACTCCTTAATTTCTCTTTTTTCTGTCTCATTGTTATTATATAGTAATGAAACTGATTTCTGTGCATTAATTTTATGTCCTGCCATGTTGTTGAACTCCTGTATGAATCCTGGCAATTTTGGAGTATAGTCTCTTGGGTTGTCCACATAAAGTATCATGTCATCTGTAAAGAGTGAGAGTTTGAATTCTTCTTTGCTGATTCAGATGCCATTTATTTTGTTTTGATTGCTGAGGCTAGGACTTCTAGTATAATGGTGACAGCAGTGGTGACAGTGGACATCCCTGCTCTGTTTCTGACCTTAGGGGAAATGCTCTCACTTTTTCCCCATTGAGAATGACATTTGCTGTGAGCTTTTTTATACAGATTTTATGATATTGAAGTTATTTTCCCTCTATCCTTAAATTATAAGACTTTTTATATGAAAGGATGCTGTGTTTTGTCAAATGGTTTTTCTGCATCTATTGATGGGATCGTATGGTTCTTGTCCTTTATTTATGTAGTGTATCACATGATTGACCTGCAGATGTTGAATCACACTTGCAACTGAGGAATAAATCCCACTTGGTGTGGCGAATAATCCTTTTAATGTACTCCTGGATTCTATTATCTACTATTTTGGTGAGAATTTTGGCATCCATGTTCATCAGGGATATTGCTCTGTAATTCTCCTTTTTGGCTGGGTCATTGTCTAGTTTTGGGATCAAGGTAATTCTGGCCTCATAGGGAGAGTATAGATGCAGCCAAGAATACTTTATTCAGCTAGGCTGCCATTCAAAATAGAAGGTGTGCTAAGAAGCTTCTAGGACAAACAGAAACTAAAAGAATTTGTGATCACCAAACCAGCCCTAAAGAAATAAGAAAAGGGATACTTTAAGTAAAGAGAGAGCCCAAAAGTAACACAGACCAGAAAGGAATATGGATGATATAAAGTAATAGTCACTGGACACATGGGTGTCTCAGTTGTTTAAACATCCACTTTCAGCTCAGTTTATGATCCCAGGGTCTATGGTATGAGCCACACACTGGGCTCCCTGCTCAGGGAGAAGCTTTCTTCTCCCCTTGCTTGTGTTCCCTCTCTCCATCTCCTTCTCTCTCTGTCAAATAAATAATTTTTTTTTAAATAAAGTAATAGTCGCTTTCCAGGTAACAAAATGGCACTAAATTCATATTTTTCAGTAGTTACTCTGAATGTAAATGGGCTAACTGCCACAATCAAAAGACACAGAGTATCAGATTGGATAAAACAAAACAGACCCATCCATACAGTGTCTTTAAGAGACTCATTTTAGACCCCAAGACACCTCCAGATTTAAAGTGAGGGGACGACAGACAATCACATCAAAAAAATGGGCAGAAGACATGAACAGACACTTCTCCAGAGAAGGCATACAAAGAGGTAACAGACACATGAAAAAAGTATTCATCATCATTAGCCATTAGGGAAATTCAAATCGAAATCACATTGAGATACCACCTTACACCAGTTAGAATAGCCAAAATTAACAAGACAGTAAACAACATGTGTTGGAGAGGATGTGGAGAAAGGGGAACACTCTTACACTGTTGGTGGGGATGCAAGTTAGTGCAGCCACTTTGGAAAACAGTGTGGAGATTCCTTAAAAGATTAAAAATAGAGCTTCCCTATGACCCTGCAATTGCATTACTGGGAATTTACCCCCAAAATACTGATGTAGTGAAAAGAAGGGTCATCTCTACCCTCAATGTTCAGAGCAGCAATGGCTACAGTCACCAAACTGTGGAAATAACCAAGATGTCCTTCAAAAGATGAATGAATAAAGAAGACATGGTTCATATATATAATGGAGTATTATGCCTCCATCAGAAAGGATGAATACCCAACTTTTATAACAACATGGATGGGACTGGAAGAGATTATACTGAGTGAAATAAGTCAAGCAGAGAGAGTCAAGTATAATATGGTTTCACTTATTTGTGGAGCATAAGAAATAACACAGAGGACATTGGGAGATGGAGAGGAGAAGCGAGTTGGGGGAAAACTAGAGGGGAGACAAACCACGAGAGACTGGACTCTGAGAAACAAACTGAGGGTTTTGAAGGAGAGGGAGCTGAGGGGTTGGGTGAGCCTGGTGGAAGGTATTAGGGAGGGTATGTATTGCATGGAGCACTGGGTGTGGGGCATAAACAATGAATGCTTGAACACTGAAAAGAAATAAAATAAAATAAAATAAAATGAAAAAAAAAGAAAAAGAAAGTGAAGGGATGGGGAATAATTTATCATGCTAGTAGACATCAAAAGAAAGCTGGGTGGCAATCCTTATGTCAGACAAATTAGATTTTAAACCAAATCTGTAATAAGAGATAAATAAGGATGCTATATCATAATTAAAGGGTCTATCCAACATGAAGATCTAACAACTGTAAGTATTTATGCCCCTAACATGGGAGCAGCCAATTACATAAGCCAGTTATAACAAAATTAAAGAAGAACATCAATGATAATACAATAATAATAGGGGATTTTAACACTCCACTCACTGCAATGGAACAATAATCTAGGCAGAAAATCAAAAAGGAAACAAGGGGTTTGAATGACATACTGGACCAGATGGACTTCACAGATATATTCAAAACATTCCATTCTAAAGTAACAGAATACGCATTCTTCAGGGTTCCTAGGTGACTCAGTCAGTTAAGTGTCTGCCTTTGGTTCAGGTAGTGATCCCAGTTCCTGGGATCAAACCCCACATCAGGCTCTCTGCTCAATGGGGAGCCTGCTTCTCCCTCCACCTGCCATTGTCCCTGCTTGTCTTCTCTCTCTGTCTCTCAAATAAATAAATAGTATATTAAAGAAAAAAAAATACACATTCTTCTTGAGCATACATGGAACATTCTACAGAATAGACCACATACTGGATCACAAATCAGGTCTGAACTGGTACCAAAAGATTGGGATCATCTCCTACATAGTTTTGGACCACAATGCCTTGAAACTGGAACTGAACCTTAAGAGGAATTTTGAAAAAACCAGAAATACATAGAGACTAATGGTATCCTACTAAAGAATAAATTAATCAATCAGGAAATTAAAGAAGAATTTTAAAAATTCATAGAACAAATGAAAATGAAATCACAACGATTCAAAACCTTTGGGATGCAACAAAGGCCATCCTAAGAGGAATGTATATAGCAATACAAGCCTTTCTCAAGAAACAAAAAAAGGTCTCAAATATACATCTTAACCTTACACCTAAAGGAGCTGAAGAAAGAACAGCAAATAAAGCCTACACCCAGCAGGAGAAGATAATTAACAAAGAATAGCACAGAAATCAATGAAATAGAAATCAAAAGAAGAGTAGAACACATCAATGAAATTAGGAGCTAGTTCTTTGAAAGAGTTAATAAGATTGATAAATCCCTGGCCAGATTTATCATAAAGAAAAAAGAAAGGCTCTAAATGAATAAAATCATTAATGAAAGAGGAGAGATCACAACCAACACTGGAGAAATGAAAACAATTATAAGAACATTTTATGAGCAACTTCATGCCAATAATTTAGACAATCTGGAAGGAATGGATACATTCCTAGAGATGAATAAACTACCAAAATGGAAACAAGAAGACATAGAAAATCTGAACAGACCCATAACCAGCAAGGGGATTGAAGCAGTAATTAAATATCTCCCAATAAAAAAGAGTCCAGGGCTGGATTGTATTCCAGGGAAATTCTTCCAAACATTTAAGAATTAATACCTATTCTTCTGAAGCTGCTTTAAAAATAGAAATGGAATTAAAACTTCCCAACATCATTTCTTAAAGACATTTTCTTTTTTTCACTGTCTTTTTCTCTTGCATATTCTTTCCTGCTTTGTGGAAGATTAGTTGGCCGTATAGTTGTGGGTTCATTTCTGGGTGTTCTATTCTGTACCAATGACGTATGTGTCTTTTTTGTTGTTGTTGTTCTAGTACCATACTGTCTTGATCACTACAGTTTTGCAATATAACTTGAACCAAAATTGTGGTGCCTCCAGCTTTGCTTTTCTCTTCCAAGGTTGCTTAAGCTATTCGAGATCTTTTGTGATTCCATACAACCTTTAAGACTGCTTGTTCTAGCTCCTTGAAAAATTTTAACATTTTTAAATGTTAGTATAGACATTTTAACAATTTCTTCTTCCAATCCATGAGCATGGAATGTCTTTCCATTTCTTTGTGTCATCTCCAACTTCTTTCATCAGTGTTCTATAGTTTTCAGAGTACATATTTTTACCTTTACGGTTTGGTTTATTCCTAAGTATCCTATGGTTTTTGGTGCAATTGTAAATGGAGTTGATTCCTTGATTTCTCTTTCTGCTGCTTCATTATTAGTGTATAGAAATGAAACAGATTTCTGTATTTGATTTTGTATCCTGTGAGTTTTTTGAATTTGTGTATTACTTCTGGCAATTCTTTGATGCAGTATTTTGGATTTTAGTTTGATGTCATCTGCAAATGGTGAAAGTTTGACTTCTTCCTTGCCAATTTCAATGTCTTTTATTTCTTTTTGTTGTTTAATTGCTGAGAAGCAGACTTCTAGTACTATGTTAAATAATAGTGGTGAGAGTGGACACCCCTGTCTGGTTCCTGACCTCACAGTAAAAGCTCTCAGTTTTTCCCCATTGAGCATGATTTTGGCTTCATGCTTTTTCTTCTATGGCCTTTATTATGTTGAGGCATATTCCTTTTATCCTTAGTTTTTGAAAGTTTTTGTCATGAATGTATGCTGTACTTGGTCAAATGCTTTTCTACATCTATTGAGAGGATCATATGGTTCTTATTCTTACTTTTACTAATGTGGTGTATACCATATTGACTGATTTATGAATATTGAATGACCCTTGAGACCCAGGAAATAAATCCCCCTTGATAGTGTTGAATGATTTTTTTAAGGCACTGTGGGATTTGATTTCCTAGTAGTTTGTTGATAATTTTTACATCCATGCTCATCAAGCATGTTAGGCTGTAGTTCTCTTTTTTAGTGGAGTCTTTGTCTTGTTTTGAAATCAGGGTAGTGATGGGTTTGGGAGTTTTCTTTCTTTCTTTCTTATTTTCTTTCTTTCTTCTTCTTTCTTTCTTTTTTTAATTTTTTTGAATGGGTTGAGAAAAATAGGTATTAACCATTCTTTAAACATTTAATAGGACTTCCCTGGGAAGCCATCTGGCCCTGGATTTTTGTTCGTTGGGAGATTTTGATTACTGATTCAATTTTTTTGCTGGTTGTCTTTCTGTTCAAATTTTCAATTTCTTCTTATTTCAGCTCTGATGGTTTATACATTTCTAGAATTTATACATTTCTTCCAGATTGTGTGATTTCTTAATGTATAGTTTTTTCATAATATTCTCTTATAATTGCTTGCATTTCTGTAGTGTTGTTTGTTATTTCCTCTCTCTCATTTATTATTTTATTTGGGTCTTTCCTCTTTTCTTTTTGATAAGTCTGGATAGAGGGTTAACAATTTTATTAATTCTTTCAAAGAACCAGCTCCTGGTTTCATTGATCTCTTCTACCATATTGTTTTTAGTGCCTATATCATTTATTTCTCTTCTGCTGGCTTTAGGCTTTGTTTGTTGCTCTTTATCTAGCTTCTTTAGGGATAAGGTTAGGTTGCATATTTGAGATTTTTCTTGCTTCTTGAGGTAGGCCTATATTGCTATTAACTTCCCTCTTAGAACCACTTTTGTTGTATCCAAAAAATTCTGGAGCATCATGTTTTCACATTCATTTCCATTTATTTATTTTTTTATTTCTTCTTTAATATAATAGCTAACCCATTCACTCTTTAGTAGCAAGTTGTTTAACCTCCACGTATTTTTGGTTTTTCCAGTTGTTTTTTTTTTTTCTTGTTGTTGACTTCTGGTTTTGTAGCATGTGGTCATAAAATATTCATGGTATGATTTTAATCTTTTTGTACTTGTTGAGGCCTGATTTGTGTCCTAGTTTGTGATCTCTTCTGGAGAATTCCCCAAGTGCTCTTGAAAGGAATATGCATTCTGTTGCTTTGGGATGAAATGTTCTGAATATGTCTGTTAAGTCCATCTAATCCAGTGTGTCATTCAAAGCCATTGTTTTCTTGCTGATTTTCTATTTAGATGATCTTTCCATTGCTTTAAATGGGCTGTTAAAGTCCTCTACTATTATTGTATTATTATACATGAATTCCTTTATGTTTGTTATTACTTGTTTTACATATTTGGGTGCTCCCAAGATGGGGACATAGATGTATAACATTGTTAGATCTTCTTGTTGACTAGTTCTTTTTATTTGATATAGTGCCCTTCTTCATCTCTTGTTATAGTCTTTGGTTTAAAATCTAGTTTGTCTGTTATAATTAATGTTATTCTGACCTTCTTTTGATATCCATTAATATGATAGATGTTTCTCCCCATCCCCTTACTTTCAGTCTGCAAGTATCTGTGTCTCAAATGAGTCTCTTGTAGGCAGCATTCTCGTATATATAAATGGGTCTTATTTATTGAATCCATTCTGACACCCTATTTCTTTTGATCAGAACATTTAGTCCATTTATCTTCAGAGTAATTATCGATGCATATATATTTTGTGCCATTGTACTCTTTTTTTTTTTTTTTTTGGTGTTTCTGGATATTTTCTCTGTTCCTTTCTAATCTTTGTGACTTTTGATCTTTCTTTCCATTCAGAGTTCCCTTTAATATTTTTTGCAGGTCTGGTTTAATGATCATGAACTTTAGCTTTTGTTTGTCTATGAAACTCTATCTCTCCTATTCTGAATGACTACCTTGATGGATAGAGTGTTATTGGCTGCATATTTTTTTCCCATTCAACACATTGAATATATCATGCCACTTTCTTCTGGCTTGCCAAGTTTTGGTGGAGGTATCTGCAACTAGCCTTATGTCTTATAGTCCCCCCTTATAATTTAAAAGTCAACAGACTCACTGTTGCTTTTCTTTTCACTTGCTGATTTTAGGAACTTTTTCTCTTGCTGACTTTAGGACTTTTTTCTTTATTATTATATTTTGCAAATTTAAATACAAAATGTCTTGGTGTTAGCCTGCTTTTGCTGATTTTGATGGGTGTTCTCTGAGCCTCCTGGATTTGAATGACAGTTTCCTTCTCCAGATTAGGGAAGTTTTCAGGTCTCATTTTCTCAAATAAAACTTCTGCCCCTTTTCTCTCTCTTCTTCTTTTGGGACTGCTATGATATGAATGTTACTATATTTGATGGAGTCACCACGTTCCCTAAGTCTGCTCTTATGATCTATAGTTTTTCTTTCTCTCTTTTATTCAGCTTCATTATTTTCCATAATCCTATCTTCTATATCATTTATTCATTCCTCTGGTTCTTTCATCCTTGTGGCCACTATATCCAGTGGGTTTCAAATTTCAGTTACTTTATTTTTCATTTCTGCTTAATTGTTTTTTAGCTCTTCTATCTCTATGGTAATGGTCTCCCTAATGTCATCCGTCATTTTCTCAAGCCCAGTGAGTATCCTTCTGATTGTTGTTTTAAAATTTCCACCAGGTGTATTACTTATATATGTTTTAATTACATCTCTGGTTGTGACCTTTTCTTGTTCTTTCTTTTAGTATTAATTCTTCCATCCTGAAATTTTGTCTAAGTCTCTGTCTTCTCTGTGTTAGAAAAGCCTATTATGTAACCTGCTCCTAGGGTAAAGCCTTTATGGGTAAAGCTTCTTATTAAGAGGTCATATAGTGTTCAGGGTTTGATGCTTCATGGAGTATCTCTGATGTGCCCTGCATACACTCAGCTATTGTGTTTTGGTTGTTCTATCCCTAATGTCAGTCATCTGCACAGGTTCTCCTCACCTGCAGTGGACAGTATTTGGACCTTGACCATAGTGGCAAATTTTAACTAGGTGTGCTCTGGTCTGCTTGGTAAAGGAGACCAATGCTACTCCTACAAGAACTAAAGTTTTGTAGAACTATTGTCAGAAAATGTGTATGCTAGGCTTTCTGCTGCTCTTTCAGTGAACCTTTCCACTGTTCTGGTCCCTAGACACACTTGCTGGAGCACCAGCAGAGTCCAGGGGGTGGAGCTTGGTGTAGACAGATTAGACATCTAGGGTTGGTCCTGTGCAATAGTACAGTAATAACTGAAGTTGTTTTATGCTGAGGTGTGGCAAAGGGACATGGTGTCAGCCAGCTCCTTCATCCCTCCATGCTTGCTGCTTTCATGGAAGCCCTCCCAGAAGAGGGAACTATTCCCCCTGCTGCATTCTAGGCATTTTTCAGATCACTGTTTTCATGCTGTCTCTGGGTTGCTTGCCTTCCTGGAGCAGCACAGTGCACTTTAGGCTCTATCCCAGACAAGTCTGTTGACTTTTAAAATTCTAAACTTTAGGGAGGTGGTGTGGTAAGGACCTGTTTTGTTCTTTTGGGGGAGTGTCTCACTGCACTGGAACAGTGACCAAGAAGGGCAGTTATGCTAGAGTGCATGGGTATAGGATTTGGAGCAAGCAGGCTAAACATCCAGTATCTGGGTTAGCAGCCCCCAGCAGGTTTCTCCGTGTCTATGCTGAGGTGTGGAGGAGGGAAATGGTGTCTGCTTAGACTCTTTTGTTCCTGGAGAGGTATCTCTGGGAATGCCCCTCTCACAGATGTGCTCCAAGAAGAGGAAAATGTCTCTTCCTGTATGCATTAGACAATCCTCAGATCATGCCATCACACATTCCAGGGTTGTATGCCTGCTTTCCCTCCAGGAGCAGGACAGTACCATCAGGTCTCTATCACAGCCACACTTGCTGATCTCTAAAACTTCAAACTTTGAGCTCTACTGATTGCAAAAACCTCACAAAAATTACCCCATCTCATTTTGCCAGTCAATGGCCTTGGGGAAGTAGTCTCCTTATGTGTCTCCCTGTACACTCTACCCTCTCCTGCCTTTTTTATTTTGTTTTGGTTTTGTTTTTTTACAACCAGGGCTCCCTCTCCTTTGCTATACTTGTGATCCATTTCTTTTTAGTTGTTGTAAACTTACATTTATAATGTGGATCTTCTAAGAATCAAACGCAAATATCTTTTAAGAGGTCCAACAGATTTATTGAGATTCATTGGGAAAGAGCCTGTGAAAGACATAGCATACAGAGTGTAGGAATAGGCAGGGAAAGACTTCTGATTGCAATAAGATCTGATATCTGTGAAAGAAGGGTATTAGAGAATGAAGGTTGACTAGGAAGAGCCCCAGACAGTGGGATGTCTTTGAGAAAATCCTGGCTAACCCAACAGGAAACTTCAATGCTAAGATGTCTTTCAAACAGTTCCATGTGGTCTGAAATGTTGAACCCCTGTATCATCATGATGCTCAGTCATTGGATGGGGTACATAAATTCTGTTGCATGCCATGGCACAAATGCTGAGGCAGATCCTGAAAGCACCTACAGCTGGAGACTGTCAGCTAATTTCCCTTTTTCTACCAGGTTTCCTCTTGAATAGAGTTCAGAAGGCACACAAGAGAACAGCTGCCCTGTAAAATTTTCTAATGTTAAGAAGCAAAATTGTTATCAAAAAAGCAAAATTACATTTCCTTAACGAAGAGACTCAAAAATATTTTCCAAAGAATGTCACATTAAAATATTGTGCCATGGATAAATGAGAACATTCGTTAACATACTATATTAGTCCTTATTAGCTATTTGCTGATTTTTTTTCTACTAGATTTCTCTGCACTGATAGAATACATAAATGTTCCATTAGTCCTAGTATTACTAAAAATAGCAATTTACTATTCCTTGAATCCTATTTATCATCCTCAGTTTTCTTTAAAAGAAAAATGGTTGAGCTATATTTTAATGCATATATTATAAACAAAATATTTTGTGATTGTTCACTTTATTTAACTAAAATTGACAACAAACTAATTATCAGGTCCTAAAAAAAGTTTTTTAAATATTTTATTTATTTATTTGATGGACAGAGATCACAAGTAGGCAGAGAGGCAGGTAGAAAGAGAGGAGGAAGCAGGCTCCCTGCTGAGCAGAGAGCCTGATTCGGGGCTCAATCCCAGGACCCTGGGATCATGACCTGAGCAGAAGGCAGAGGCTTTAACCCACTGAGCCACCCAGGCACCCCAGGTCCTAAAAATGTTGTTACAATATACACTAAGATAATTTTACCTTCGTACTCATTAAAATAACTCAGTAGTACCAAATAAAGAATAATGTAGTTTCATTAACATCAAAAATGTTATATTTTACAAAGGAGTGTTGGAAAATAAAATTTATTTTTGGTTAAACACACAGGGTTGAGAGGACAAAAAAGTTAAGAATGAACTTTTTTTTTTTTTTTTTTTTTTTGAGACAGACTGAGAGAGAGAAAGTAGGGGGAGGAGCAGAGGAAGAGGGACAAGCTGACTCTGTGCTGAGCATGGAGCCTGACATAAGGCTCCATCTCACCACCCTGAGTTCACGACCTGAGCCAAAACCAAGAGGGGGTGCTCGAACAGACTGAACCACCCGGTGCCCCAGGAATGAGGTTTTTGAATAAGAAGTAACACTTAACATTTACTAAAACTTTTATATTTAAAAATTAAAGACTTACTATTCATAGTAAAATTACTGTATAGATACATGTATGTATATCTATACAAACACATATAAATGTATATGTGTGGATACATACACATATTCAGTTACAAATTATGCATTCATAATCCATCCTTGGAAAGCAAGCTGACTTCAAGAGGGTTGGCTCATGTAACTAAGGAACTGCTAAAGTAAATTGCTAAAGTACTACTAAAGACTAAAACAACTGCTAAGTTATTTTATTAAGTTTCTGTTTTCAACAAGGGGAAAAACTATATGTAAATTAGATTTTTAAAAATCATATATCTATTCTCATATTGACCTAGTTTTGAAAATGGTTTACTTTCTTTTGTGATTGTTCTTTAATTGTTGATGTCTTCTTTATATTTTGATTAAAGTTTCTCAGATCCCTAGCTACTAATTAATGGACTCTTGAACGGAAATGCAAAATGATTTTTCTTTTATCCCTGGTTTCTGTCAAGTAGTAACCAATCTTTATTTTTTTTTAAAAGATTTTATTTATTTATATGACAGACAGAGATCACAAGTAGGTAGAGAGGCCGGCAGAGAGAGAGGAGGAAGCAGGCTTTCTGCTCTGCGGGGCTTGATCCCAGGACCCTGGGATCATGACCCGAGCCGAAGACAAAGGTTTTAACCCACTGAGCCACCCAGGTGCCCCGTAACCAATCTTTAATAAAAAATGAAGTGCACTGGTGTGATGACAGTGGATATGTTTGGAAAGGTTCTTAACTGATATTTAAGCTTTGTTTTTCTATATTATTCTTTTTCTTAACAGTGACATTCTGAATCATGTATATTTAAGATTAAAAAAAAAACTAACTTAATTTTTTGGGGGCATCTGGTTGGTTCAGTGGATTAAAGCCTCTGCTTTCAGCTCAGGTCATGGTCCCGGGGTCCTGGGATCCAGCCCCGCATCAGGCTCTCTGCTCTGTGGGGAGCCCACTTTCCCCTCTCTCTCTGCCTGCCTCTCTGCCTACTTGTGATCTCTGTCAAATAAATAAATAAAATCTTAAAAAAAAAAAGAATGTAACCTACATGACAGAGGGATATTTGGCAATAGTGTTCACTATGCTATTTTTAACACCAGAAGGATCTAGGGCAAAACAATAAATAAAAATGTGTTTAATTCATACTTTAATCAAGTTTTTCACAACCTTAGAGTCATTAAGAAACGTTTCAAATAATAAATAGCAGTTTAAAGTTATTATTTTTATGTTTATACATTTAAAATATTATACATTAAAATTAAATATAAGAGTAGTGTCCAATACCATGGACTGTTGTTATCTCTGCTTTTGTACTTGTTCTTGCATATAGTATGTGTATGCATTTGCATTATGTGTGTAATGACATTGATTGATACTAAGCCAACTCTTATAAAATATAGAAACTTTGTTCCAATGAAGTTTAATTTCTATACTGTATTTGGTCTTATGATTTTCATATATATTAAATCCATATATAAATTCAACAATTTGGTGTTATAATAATTGTTTTATATCATCTAATAACTTTGTAAGAAGCTAAGAGAAAAATATTTATACATTATTTTATGCTTACCAAATTTTTTGATTTTTATTTCTTCCTGAGAATTTGAATTAAATCTGGCTTCATTTTGTTTCAGTTTGAAGAATTTCCTTAAGAATGTCTTACAAGAGATGTATGTTAGTAACAAATAATTTCAATCTTCATGTTTTTGGAAATGCTTTCATATTACTTAATTTTTTGAAGAATGGTTTTGTTGGAAATAGAATTCTGGTTTGTAGGTTTTTTTTTTTTCATTCAGCACTTTGAATATATGCTATTTCACTGTAATCTGGTTTTCATTGTTTCATATGAGAAGTCAATGTAATTGAATAGCTCTCCTTTGTGCACAAGGAATGATTTTTTTCCTAACTGCTTTGAATTTTATCTTACCATTTTTGTTTTCAGAAGTCTGACCATAATGTTTCTAGGTATATGTCTTGCTTACCTTCTTTGAATTTCATTGAACTTGCTGGATATGTAGATAACTGTTTTTCATCAAATTTAGGAAGCCTTTGACCATTATATCTTTATTCTTTAAATATTTTATTATGTTATATTAATCACCATACAGTACATCATTAGGTTTTAATGTACTGTTCCTTGATTCATTGTTTGTGTATAACACCCAGTGCTCCATGCAATCCATGCCCTCCTTAATACCCATCACCAGGCTCACCCATTTCCTCACCTCCCTCCCTTCTAAAACTCTCAGTTTCAGAGTCCATAGTCTCTCATGGTTCATCTCCCCCTCTGATTTACCCCAGTTCACTTTTCCTTTCCTTCTCCTAATGACCTCCAGTTTATTTCTTATGCTCCACAAGTAAGTGAAACCATATGATGATTGACTTTCTCTGCTTGACTTATTTCACTTAGCATAATCTCCTCTAGTCTCATTCATGTTGATGCAAAAGTTGGGTATTCATTCTTTCTGATGGCTGAGTAATATTCCAATGTGTATATGGTTCACATCTTCTTTAGATTTTTTGTTTTGTTTTGTTTTAATATCCTACTACTAGAACTAACTATATACATATTGGTAAACTTGATCTTACCCACAGTTCTCTGTGCTTCTGTACATTTTCTTCTGTATATTATTTCATCTTTAAACTTTTTAAAATTTATCTTCAAAGTTGCTTATTCTTTCATCTGCACAATATGTTGTTGAATAATTTTAGTGAACATAATTTCAGTTATTAGTTTTTTCAACTTTAGAATATAATTTTGTTACTTCACATATTTTTATTGTTTTGCTTATATTTTCTATTGATGGATTATTATCCTCATGTTTTCTTTAGTTGGTAAACATTCTTTTTTTTTTCACTAGTACTTTGAAGACATTTCAATAGCTGCTTAAAAGTTGCTGCCTACTAAATCCAACAGCTGAACACACTCAGAGGTAGTTTTTATTGATTCTTTCCTTTACAACTACAATAATTTTCTCTTTGTTCTTAATTTTAAAAATTTAGACGTTTTAGATAATTGTAACAATTCTGGATTCTGAATTTTCCTCCTGACAGTGTTACTCTGTTTATTTTATTTTATTTTTTTATTTGATTTCATTGTTTAGTAAGTCTGTAGACTAACAAGTACAATCCAACTACATTTTGGTGTGTGACTGCTAATATCTCTCCTTAGTTTTTTGTTTGTTTTTGTTTTTGTCTTAAGTCTGATTCCTAGTGGTTGTTTCTATGTCTTCATAACTTCATTGTCAGCCAATGATTACTCAGAGGCTGTGTTTGGATATCCTGTGCCAGTAAAGCTTCCTTTCTGTATGTGTGGGGTATAAAGGGCTTTAAAATTGAGACAAATTTCATGTTTACCCTGTTTTTTTTTTCTTTTTGCTTGGCTCTTTTATCTCTCCTATACTCATGCTCACAGCCTTCATGTCAGCCAAAATAATATGTGGACAGCTTGATAGCTTGGGGTTTCTGTCTTGCTCTGTAGGTGCACACAGCCATTAAATATGTCAGTGATGTGTAAAGGGATTATCCAGCCCCTCTGTTACTGACTCATTTATAGGATCTCTCTTTTAAAATTTTGGCTATTTTTGTGGCCCATTGTCCCTTCCAAGTAGGACACAAGATCTAACTAGCTGGTCTTTGGGACTTCTCTTTTTTCTTGCACTGAAATTGTAATTTTTATTCGCATCACCATTGAGCATGAATATTTTGTTTTCTGGTCAAAATCAAACAAATATCCATCAAGAGTAGTGTGGTTGACTTCCACAGTCTAACTCCCACTCCCCCCTCATATAACTACCATGTTGACCAAACTGGGAGTAATAGGAACAGCTCTAATAATACTACACATATGTATTGTTTGTACTCAAAGCTCAGTCATTTTGCATGAATACAGCTCCTCAGTTTGTTGTTAAACTTTCATTAATGTTCATATGCATGCAACATATGGTGTTTTTTTTTTTTCCAAGTTTTACAATTTTTTTCCAGGAGAGGGCCTTCTTATTCCACCATACCAAAAGTCCCTATCTGCTTTTGACACTATTAAAAATTTATCTTACCTTGGGGCTACTAAACCAAAGAAGTGAAATAAACTGTACTCTAAATAACCACATAGTATTTTATCAGATTGTTAATTACTCAAAGAAACATTTTGCCCACCCAAAACTCGGTAAGAGATGTTATGTATCTTTTTTTGAAGACATGACTTATCTAGGTATGTTTACAAAGGTTTTTATTATCTTATGTATATCTCCCACTCTCAATTTTTATGACTTCATCGCCCTCTAATGTCAACCTGTGTATATGATTTCCTTCTGCTTATAATATTTTAGGTCAAGATCTTTATAATTCCTTTACCATCTAATCTTTCCTCAAATGTGACTATTTCAAAGAAGTCTATTTTGGTCATTCCATAGTATTGTCACCTAGATGATAACTTGTTTCTTATTCATGAGTGAGTATTAATATCCATGTTTCTTTTAGAGAAAGCTCAGCATCTTATTGTATCCATTCCTCTGGATCATGGCTTCCTTTTAATTTTGGGAGCACAGGGATTTATCATTGACTGTTATTGACATTAATGGTTGACTATCATTGACTGTATAATTGACTGTAAGCACAGCCACATTCATTTAAATATGTTTTGTTATAGTTTACTAGAATTTCTGTGTTGTGTATCATATCTCTAGAACACAAATTTTATAGCATAGTTTTTCACTTTTCCTAAAGCATACATTTTTTAAGGTTTTCCTGAGAATTGGCTATATAATTTCACATTTTAAGGAGAAAAGTAAAGAAATCAGTCAATGGAGAATATTTATTCTTTTATTTACTCTCATGTGACAAAATACTTTGGATTGTATTGGGATTAAAACTAGTGGCTGAAATGAGCACTGGGTGTTATATGCAACTAATGAATCATTGAACACTACATCAAAAACTAATGATGTAATACTATATGTTGGCTAACTGAACATAATAATAAAACATACAAATAAAAGCAACTAGTGGCTGCCAAAAAACAAAACAAATCTAGTGACTGCTGATTAACTATCAATGAACAATTTATATAATTATAGTCTCTGGGTTATCATTTGTAAGCTGAAAACTTTAAACTAATAATTGCTATAGGTTATTTAAGAAGACAAGATTATGGTGAATTACCCTGAATAAAAAGTTAGTCTAAAAATTGGTCATAATGAAAAAGAGCAATGGAAAAAAAAAAAAGCAAACTTATTCTTGTGTAATAAATGCAGTAGGTACATGTGGAATACTTTGAATAATTCTGGTTGCAATCTTCAAAGTATAATAAAAGTAATGCAATACATGATAACTACATCTTTTAAAAAATTTTTAATTAATGTATATTTTAGAGAGAGAGAGAAAGAATGTGTGATCAGGGGGAGGAGCAGAGGGAGAGGGACAAGGAGACTCCATGCTGAGCTGAAGCCCTATAAGGGGCTCAACCTCATGATCCTGAGATCATAACCTGAGCCAAAATCAAGAGTCAGATGCTTAACTGACTGAGCCACCCTGGTGCCCTCATAACTACATCTTTCAAAAACCTGTTAAGAAGTAATCCTAAGAATATCAAGATAAAATGATCAAGAATCCATAAACATGAAATAAAAAGCCTAAGAAGAGAGAGATTAAGTCTATGAAACCATGAGAGTTATAAATAAGTGAAACAATTGTGAGATCACCAGATTGCAAAACCTACCTTAAGGGATATAACTTGATACCTGATAGGTTATAATTGGGTGAAGAAGATAGTAAGTTAAAGAGTAAGGACGATTTCTTTTTTTTTTTTAAGATTTTATTTATTTGTCATAGAGAGAGAGAGAGAGAGCGCACAAGCAGGGGGAGTGGCAGGCAGAGGGAGAAGAAGGATCCCGCTGAGCAAGGAGCCTGACACAGGACTTGATCCCATTATCCCAGGATCATGACCTGAGCTAAAAGCAGACATAACCAATTGAGCCACCCAGGCATCCCAGGAGTAAGGACAATTTCATGGACTTTTTGATATGGCTTAAAGCTAAGAGACATTAAATGCCTATATTTAGTTACTATATCAAAACAGGAAATGAAGAAATCATCTTACTTTTAGGAGCTAGAAATTCAGGAATGCAGTAATTTTGGGATCTATCTTGCCACTTAGTAGCATTATTAATAACATAGTTCTAAGCTGGGTGGTTTATAATATGGTTTATTATGCCCTCATTAAAATTTAAAAATATACATATATTATACTGTATTATTTGAGTGTCTATTTGATGTAGGTGTAGTGCCATATGAAGAAATATCTATGTCATAAGCAATCATATAGAACAGAAGTTTATCTATGAAAGAGATGAAATCTTAATTCTTCAGAAACAAAGTGATAGCCAAGAGCTAAGGAATCTCTTTATAAATGTATAATTCCCTGATTTATAGGCTCTATGAGATTGGCTTATTTTAGGACATCAACTTTTAAAGAGGGAAAGTTAAGGAATATTTCAAAGTTAAATGGTTTCAAAGATAAATGAAAGAAAAATGAAAGCTAGAGACTTAGTATTTTTTAGTCATATTACTTTACTCTATTTTTTTTCTGATACTGAATAACAGATTTAAACCAAAGACCTGTTTAAGAGATTATATGGCTTTGCTTCCAACTGTGAGATTTTGATATTAGCATGCATGAAGAGAATAACGTTATTAGTGCAATGTTGGGCAAAGGCCTCCCACCTGAGAATGTATTTAGAGAAAATGTTTAAACCGATATTCTGTTTTAATTGCCAGCTGAGTAATTATTGGAAGTATGTTATTTTTCTGTTTTCTTTGTTTGGTATATTTGATGCATTTCACTTGTATTTAAGATCAAAGATAGAGGAGATTAAAGTAAGAATTATCATTTTACTTACTTTCCAAAAAGTTATAAGTGAGAAATATTAATCCTAGCGTTAATGGTATAATGCTACCAATTTGAAAGTTATGTATGTACTGAAACAATCTCATTAAAAATTAGGGAGAAGAAATAATAAATGGAATTTTCAGATAGAAATTTAACCTACTCTTTTGGGGATATAAATATTACACTGGTTTTCCTTGGTATTTTAATGACTGTATTATGAATTGCTGATATATACTTTATCCTTGAAAATTGCACGTTTAAAAAAAAGAAAATTGCATGTTTTTATAGTTAAAATATTCTGATGATAGTGTTTCACACTGCTTTATGTTAATCATAAAACAATAAGAAAATGGACTAATACAAAGTATCATTAGATTACCAGTGTCTGACTGTTAGCTAATGGAACCCTAAGACATATTCCTTTAATTACAGTGTTAAAAAGAACAACACCCTATGAACTTTAATATAATCAACACATTTTTGTGGGAAATGCAGCCTGCTCATCTGGTTTTGTACCCTATGCTAGAAAAACAGTAAGATACTTTTAATAAAAATGCATATTATCAAATATATTTACTACAGTGATTGGCAAATGCAAAACTGCATACACAGGTATCAGTAAAATTTCCTCTGCATAATTGGGTAAGCATCATGTATATTAGAAAAAAAAAACTTACATAAATATTCTTGATATGTTTTCAGTCTGGAGTAGCCAAAGTACTGAACAACCTCAGCCTTGTGTTCTAATTTAAAAAATTAAATTCTTATGTTCTAATTAAGACAATATCTCAGAATGATCAGAGACCATCAATGCTCTACTACTCTATCCTCTCATCTTTTACCAGCTCCAGACTGAGTTTGGTCAGTTTACTGTGATTGCCACTCACTACCTTACAAAGGGTTACATAGAGTCTCCATGATGATGCTGTCTTCACATGTTTCTCAAATTCTGGATTCCAATAGTTTTTGTTTTGTTTTGTTTTGCTTTTTAGGAAGAGTGAAACTAAGTAAATTTGACTTATTCTATATTCACCCAGAGACTAGCCTGGGAGTAAATAGAAAGCAAACTATTCATGTAGTAATCATCAAATAGAATATGTATATTGCTTTTGGACTGCATTCAGTGGAAGGAAGTTTGAATTGAAATGGTTATTGATTCTTTTTCTTTTTTTCTGTTAAACCTTACCTTTTGTATTTGATTTTCACTAGCTGCTTAAGTAGGAAGAACCTGACAGTTAATTATAAGTTTATTGTTTATTATTTTTAATTATAAGTTTATTGTTTCAACAGTGAATTATAAGTAAAAAAAATGAGACAAATTAGCAAAAAATTCTGAAAAATCTTAGATTAACCATGAATGAATTTAATGTTGGACTAGACCATATAAAGTAAACAAAAACATAATGCTAATAGTCATGAAAAATAGTATAAATTATATATTTATAAAACCTTGAGGGGTGCCTGGGTGGCTCAGTGGGTTAAGCCTCTGCCTTCGGCTCAGGTCATGATCTCAGGGTCCTGGGATCGAGCCCCACATCGGGCTCTTTGCTCAGTGGGGAGCCTGCTTCTCCCCCTCTCTCTGCCTGGTTCTCTGTCTACCTGTGATCTCTGTCTGTCAAATAAATAAAATCTTAAAAAAAATTAAAAAAAAAACCTTGAGTATGTTTATCAATATGTTTCCCAACCTTTAATTTCAGATCTCTCTAGTTCCTTTCTTAATAAATAAGTGTCATAATAAAAAGATAATTTTAATTAAGAAAAGAAATCTCAAACAAATCATAGTGTAAAAAAAGAAACATGATCTTTGAAATCAGATTACTCTGGGTTTTATTTTCAGTTTAATTTCTTTAGAGCAATGAACTTGGTAAAGTCATTTAATGTCCATTTTCCTCTTTTATCTTTGAAGTAATAATACTTGGTTTTCAGAATTGTAAATATTGGTTAAAATATATGTTACTTTTTTTTTCATTTGCTTTACCTGTACATCCCTAGTCAATGACAGTATTTTCAGTACCAGTTAGCAAGAATGTTAATAAGTGTATAAATCTGAATACACTTTCAAACCACCAGTGACAGAAGTAATCTCTCTGAACTATATATTCCTATACACCTGTTAGTAATTTATTTTATATATTTCTCTTGAAAAAATATCTTTCTTATTGCTTTGGAATTCTATTAATTACTACTGTTAATTTTACCTCACTCATTATTTCTTTAAGTTTTAAATCCCATAAAAATAACTTTTACATCCAACTTTCTCTAAAAAAATGTAAGTCTCTCGTACATGGCAAATATCTAATAATTACTTGTTGATTTCATATAAATCAGTGGTAAAATATTTATGTTTTCATGGTATACTTTCTTAGGCATTCTATGATAATTTGGTCAGAAAAAAACTTATTAAATTCGTATCTCTGATAATTAGTTTTTTTGATATTTCTGAAACTGAAAAAATGAATTCTAAAAAAAGTGATGGAAATGAATATCAACCACCTCACATTTATGGGAGAAAATGAATTTAGAATATGGATCTAAATAAAACGTAAGCTCATTTGATAGAGTTTTCAACATGGAATTGACAATAATTTTATATTATATAATAAATATATTTTATCAATACACAGTATAATGTTTAGCTGAAAGATTACATGTTAATGTATTTTCTCCCTTACTTCTACAACTTATTTGCAGGACTTTATGTTTCACATATCCAGAGAAAATGGCCTTTTTTTCATTTTGAATCTCTGAAATAGAGCAAACATGTATTTTTTTAAATATTTGTTTATTTATTTATTTATTTGACACAGAGAGAGAGAGAGCGAGCGAGAGAGACAGTGAGAAAAGGAACACAAGCAGGGGAGTGGGAGAGGGAGAAGCAGGCCTCCAGCAGAGCAGGGAGCCCTACTCTGAGCTTGATCCCTGGATCCTGGGATCATGAACTAAACCAAAGGCACAAAGGTACAGAGGTATGCATTTTTTGCAAAGTTGTGCGAGTTTCAGATGTACACTATAACAATTCAAAAATTCTGTACATTTTTTGTTTCTCATCATGATACATGTACTCTTAATCCCTTTTGTCTATTTCACCCAACCCCCTACTCAACTCCAGTCTGCCAACTACCACTTTGCTCTAACAGTCTGTTTTATTGTCTCTTTTTTCTTTGTTTGTTTTGTTTTTGAAATTCCATATGTGAGTGAAGCCTCATGGTATTTTTCTTTCCATATTTCACTTAGCATTATACTCTCTAGGTGCATCCATGCTATTTATCATTGTGTACTTTACATATCTTCCTAAGCTGGTTTCTTTCTTTCTTTAAAGCTTTTTTTTTTTTTAAATTTATTTGTCAGAGACTGAGAGAGAGCACAAGCAGAGGATGCAAGGTCATGATCAGGCTCCTTGCTCAGCAGAGAGAAAAGTGGGCTCCCTACTGAACAAGGAGACTGATATAGGCCTAGATACCAGGACTCTGGGATCATGACCTAAGCTGAAGGCAGACACTTAAACTGAGCCACCCAGGTACCCATCCTAAGCTGATTTCATTTGCCTTTCCCTGTCTCAGTTTTTATTCTATCTCTCTCTCGCTCTCTCTTTTTTTTTTCTTACTAATGTCTACAGCATAAATTGTCTCTATGTAAGTTTTATCTAACTTTTATCTCTTGTTTTTCTATAATCAACACAAAATTTTTCAAGTGTTTCCCATACCCTTTAATTTAAGGACCTTAAAATCCTTCCCCAGGGCACTATTAATAGTTCTTTTTTTTTTAAGATTTTATTCATTTATTTGACAGACAGGGATCACAAGTAGGCAGAGAGGCAGGCAGAGAGAGAGGAGGAAGCAGGCTCCCCACTGAGCAGAGAGCCTGATGCAGGGCTCGATCCCAGGACCCTGTGATCATGACCCGAGCCAAAACCAGAGGCTTTAACCCACTGAGCCACCCAGGCGCCCCAGGCACTATTAATAACCTAATATAAATTTTCCCAATCTTCAAACCAGTATCTCCTATTACTTCTTTTTTCTACTAATGCTTTCACAATTCTACTCATCTCTGATCCAATGACATCTAGTTTATTCTGCAATTCATTTTTTTCACTCCTTTGCTCATGCCGCGAAAACTAAAACAAGATATGTGAAAATGGTTAACAAATTTCCAGATACACTGATGATATATAGTAATAATTACTTTCTATTTTCTTGGGTGTGAGTTTTTACAGAATATATGGTAAAACTTTACCATCCCTCAGACAGCCTGCCAGAGTATGCAGTTATACTAAAACAGTAAGTCTCTTTTGACAGGTCAACTGCAGCAGAATCTGCTTTCCTCCTGGTGCCCCAAGCTTGTAGCAGGCTCCATCTGTCTTGTCCCATAATGTTCCATCCTCTATAAATTTTATGCTTTGACCTAATATTTTTAGTATTACCAATGAGCGGTGTGACAATATGATTTATTGTCCAAGTAGGGATACTATTGACTATGAAAAGGTCAGGAATTGGAAGACTGTTTCCAGAAGTTAAAGTCTGTCAAAAAATTCTTATATTTCAAAATTAAATATTGTGTACTATTTGATCCATGCCATTATTTAATGTGTTTAGGATTTTTGTTATTAATAGGATTGATTTCTAAATCTTTTTATTTTATTTTTAAATTAACTTTTAATCTTATTTTATGAGTTATTTTAAGTAATTCCAATTTTCTGAGGGCTTGAAAACTGATTTTTGTTGTTGGTGGTATTTCATTCATTATTTTTATAATTAGCAACTCCCAACTATTTTGGAAATGTAATCACACTTTATATGACTCATTTGCAAAAAGCCGCAATGATAGGACATTTATGCATTCAATAGTTTATCAAAGGCTAAAGTATTTTCAGTTGATAGGCAGGAAGGGAGAAATTGCATATTGCCTTATTGAATTTTTTGTTTTGTTTTCAATATCAGATTTGTGTATATATATATATATATATATGACTTATTTTGTGAATGTTTAAAAACAATTGTAAAATTTGACAACTATGGGTTTTAGTTCTTTTCATTAAAACCAATTCCAAGTACATTCCTGCTCCATAGATGTTTAATTTATTAAGAATATTGTTTTAACTGTGATAGTATGCTCCACTCAAATCTGTATTCATACTAATCTGCAGAAACAAGTAATTTTATTTTCAATGCTGGCCTATGAAACTGAATTTTACCAACATTCACCATGTCAGGTGTTTCATCTTTTAAGATAATATACATAAAAGTTTAATTTAATTTGCAAATTAAATGAAAAAAATCTTATTTTAGAATTAAGTAAATTTCTATTTAAAGTAGCTTATAACACCCAATAGCATTAACTATTTTGACTTTCTCCTTCTGTTAAATTCTACACATCAATACCTATTAGTTCACTTTTCCTATATACACCAGAAAGATTAGAATTAAAAATGTGCAAAATTAACTTAGAGGAAGAATCATTCGATCTGAATGAAAAGTCATGCATGACAGCCATACATAAACACAACTTAAATTTTAGCAGGTGATGTACACTTTTGACATAACAATTGTAGCTCAATTAAGTGTTTTGTTTTGTTTAAACATACAAGCGCACATGGATGGCTCGGTTGGTAGAGCACATGACTCTTGATCTTAGGGTTGTGAGTTTGAGCCCCTCATTGGGTGCAGACATTAGTTAAAAATAAAATCTCAGAAAAATAAAATAAATACATAAAACATACAACTAAGCAGCAGAAAGAGAAATCAAGGAATCAATCTCGTTTACAACTGCACCAAAACCCATGAGATACCTAGGAATAATCCTAACTGAAGAAGTAAAAGATTTGTATGCTGAAAACTCTAGAACACTGATGAAAGAAGTAGATGATGACACAATAAAATGGAAAAACATCCCATGTTCATGGATTGGAAGAACACACATTGTTAAAATGCCTGTATTACCCAAAGCTATCTACGCATTTGATGCAATCCCTATCAAATACCACCAGCATTTTTCAAGGAGCTAGAATAAGCAATCTTAAAATTTGTATGAAACCACAAAAGACCCCCAAATATCCTAAGCAATCTTGAAAAAGAAAAGCAAAGCCGGTGGCATCACAATTCTGGACTTCAAGTTATATTGCAAAGCTGTAGTGATCAAGACGGTTTGGTGCTGGCACAGAAACACACACATAAATCAATAAAATGGAATAGAAAGCACAGAAATGAACCCAACTATCTGGCCAACACATCTTTTACACAATGAACCCAACTATCTGGCCAACACATCTTTTACACAATGGAAAAAAATCTCTTCAAAAAATTATTTTAGGAAAACTGGAGAGCAGCATGCAAAATAATGAAACTGGACCAATTTCTTACATATACACAAAAATTAATTCTAAATTAATGAAAGACCTAAATGAGATAGGAAACTATTAAAATCCTAGAGGAGAACAGAGAGAGTAACCTCTTTGGCGTTAGCCATAGCAAAAAAAAGAAACAAAGCTTTTTTTTTTTTAGATTTGTCTCCTGAGGCAAGGGAAACAAAAGCAAAACTGAACTATTGAGAATTCATCAAGAGAAAAAGCTGCACAGGAAGGGAACCATCAACAAACTCAAAAGACAACCTACAAAATGGGAGAAGATATTTGCAATTGGCATATATGATAAAGTATTCAAAATATATAAAGAACTTTATGAAATATATATATATATAAAGAATTTTATATCTCACCACCAAAAAACAAATAATCATATTTTAAAAATGGGCAAAAGACATGAAAAGGCATTTTTCCAAAGAACACATACAGATGGTCAGCAGACACAAGAAAGTATGTTGAATATCACTCATCATCAAGGAAATACAAAACTACAGTGAGATATTACCTCACACCAATCAGAATGGCTAAAATTACCAACACACTAAACGTCATGCATTGATGAAGATGTGAAGGAAGAGGAGCCCTCTTACACCGTTGGTGGGAATGCAAACAGGTGCATTCTGGAAAACAGTATGGAATTTCCTCAGAAAGTTAAATGTAGAATTATCTCATGATCCAGCAATTGCACTACTAGGTATTTACCCAAAGAATACAAAAATATTAATTTGAAGGTTAACATGCACCACTGTGTTTATAACAGCATTATCAACAATAGCCAAATTATGGAAATAGTCCAAATGTCCATCAAAACTGATGAATAGATAAAGAAGTGTCATATATATATATATATGTATATATATATATATATTTTTTTTTTCAGCCAAGAAAAAGAAAGAATTCTTGTTACCCTTTGCAAGAATATGCAAGAATATGGATGGAGATAGAGAGTTCAATGCTAAACAAAACAAGTCATAGAGAGACAAATATGGAATAATCATAGGGAGGAAAAGGAAAACAAACTCTATAGAGAAAAAACTGATGGTTATCAGAGGGGAGGTTGGTGGAAAGATGTGGAAAATAGGTAATGGGGGATCAAGGAGGACACTTGTGATGAGCACAGGGTGTTGTTATGTAAGTGTTGAATCACTAAATTGTACATCTGAAAATAATATTACACTCTATGTTAACTATATGAGATTTAAATAAAAACTAAAAAGAAAGAAAAACTACTAAGTTTTGAAATATTCCTGATGTTTCTACAACAGATATGCATTTTCCTATTTTTATGTTGTCAGCAGTACTGTTACAGTTCCTTTAGTGGGTGGTAAATGTTGACAAATACTTTCTTAGCTGACATGTTCATTACCAACTTGCTGGTAATAGAAATTCAGTCCTAAACTTTTCATTAAATGCGAGTTATCATTATTTTGAACCAATCAGACATAAAATTGCCATTACAAAACTTTTTTTTTTAAAGATTTTATTTATTTATTTGACAGATCACAAGTAAGCAGAGAGGCATGCAGAGAGAGAGGAGGCTCTCTCCCGGCTGGCTCCCGGTTGAGCATAAAGCCTGATGCAGGGCTCGATCTAGTTCTCAATATCCAGCTACTACCCATATCATCCTTCCTTATAGAACTGAGTTTCCAATATGAATGTATTTACTTGCTTATCTCCCAATTACCTATTTCAATGGTTTCCTGAAACTAGCTTGAATTGATAACAATGGCATATTATTAGTTAAATATTATTATTTGGCATATGCAGACACCAACACTGCTTATCTTTCCCAACTTCTTCAAACTTTGTTTCCTAGGGTAGTTTCATTCTCTTTCATGATTCATTATTAATTACTTTTGCAAAATATTTTTCATTTGCATTTCCACGGGTGAAGATTCTGAGAATTTGAAAATACCCTAGATGATAAAATATGATAAGGCATTAAGAATATTTATTGGATTTGTTATAAAGGTGATATTAATGCCTAGAAAGTTGCATTTTCATTAGCAGTAAGTTGAAATCATACTGAAATCATTTGTGAGCTAAATGCAAGATAAGAATATGTGGATATACTTCAAGAAATTGATTATTAATTAGAAGAGATAAATAGGACTATAGATAATGAGTATTTAGGGTGAAAGGGAGTTTGTTTATTTTTATATTTATATGTTTTGTGCTTACTGTTTTATGATTGGGTCAACGTGGAATGTTTTCATTTCTAAAAGAAAAAATGAGCTTATGATCTTAATTCAGAAGGACTGGATAATCTTGGAATTCTCAGTTTCCTTTTACTACTCACTGCCTTTTGGTTTCTAATACCAACCAATGGCTCAAATCTTGTTTGTTTCTACTAATACTAATACTAATACTAATACGTACTAATATTCCTAATACTAATGCTTTGTTCTAATACTAATAGGTTAATATCTTAGTATCTAAAACACAAAGCCAGTCAACTTACAAAGTCTGTCATTAAATCCTCATTGGCTTTGGAAAAAAAATGCAAAATAGATTACCATGGAGTAAAATGTCCTTCATTAATAAGTAATAAAAATAATTAATTAATAAGTAATATATATTATATGTATAATATATAATAAGTAAATACATTAATAATTAATAAAAAATTACCATGGAGTAAAATGTCCTTCATTAATAAGTCTCTTACTAACACTTCAGACCTACGTTCCTACATTCTACCACCTTGTCTTCAGACATGCTTTATGGGATCTTTCTATAGATGATTATATGTATAGGCCTTAGAAACACTGGCACAGCTCTTTATTCTTCCTGCAAAATCCTTCCCTCCCCTCTTCACCAGGTTGGTTCGTTCTTTAGAATGTTCTATAAACATACATTATCATATTTAATTTAACAACAAGCACTATTAAAACAAGATGGAATTATAAGATACCAGGAAAATATGGCAAAATGCCTTAGCTCTTTGGGAAGATTCAAGAATCATCTAGGAATAAAGAGTCTTTAATTGAGAATTGATTGATACATAAAACCAAAGTGGCAAGGATTTAGAAAAAAAATGCTGAAAGAGAAGAAATTATTTACTTCAAAGATGAAACTAGACTTTGAGCATTGGAGAAATGCTTGAATGCCCAGAAAAAAATTTGACAGCGAGAAATAGTAGCATGAAATTAGACTAGAGATATAAACCAGGACACAATTATGTTGGAGTTTATGAGCAATGATAAAAAATAAAATAAAATATGGTTGTTCTTTAAGATCAGAAGAAAATTTCCTATATGTTTTTAAGCAAATGTGTGACAAGAACAGATATAAATTTTTAAAACATAATTTGAAACGTTGCTGAGAACAGTTGGACTGCAAATATGCAAGAGTGTATATAGGGAAACTGATTAGGAAGTTATTACAGACTTCAGATAAGAAATGATGATGAGTTGAACTAGTATGTTGGAGTAGTGGTGGAAAGAAGGGACTGGATGAATATGTTAAGAGAACTTTATATTTTATTTTATAGTGGAGACAGGAGAAAGGAAATCTGATATTATTTTCTTTAGAATGTATACTAGTTCCTTCCAGTCTAGGTTAATGCCCATTTATATACATTCTGGGCTTACCTCAGTCTTAGAAGTGACCAAATACCATTGCCAGTATTCATTTAAGTTTCCTCTTCTGAGCTTATAAGATATTGAGAGCAAAAATGTATATTTCTGTTATCTGTATATTTTCTATGTCAAATACAGTGACTATTTTATTTTATTGTTGTTGGATAAATGTTGACAATTTTAGGGGGAGAGAAAAACATTTAGGTCTGAGTGACCCTTGACATTCTGGGTGGTCCTAAAACACCATTTCTTTTACTCTTTTTGTTTTCCAGAACAAATCTGTGTGTGAGTGTATAGGACGTGAGAACTTATGATTTTATTTACCCATATGAGTATCTGAAGTCATACTGACTGAGGAAATCACACCCTTTTAAATCTCATGTTTGGGGACGCCTGGGTGGCTCAGTTGATTAAGCGGCTGCCTTCGGCTCAGGTCATGATCCCGGCGTTCTGGGATCGAGTCCCACATCGGGCTCCTTGCTCGGCGGGGAGCCTGCTTCTCCCTCTGCCTCTGCCTGCCTCTCTGTCTGCCTGTGCTCGCTCTCTCTCTCTCTCTCTCTCTAACAAATAAATAAAATCTTTAAAAAAAAAAATCTCATGTTTGGAGAAGGTTTGACTCAAATAATAGTAATGATAATGGTTAATAGAAATAATCTTTAGTAACAAGATTGTGGTATATTGGAAACAACACTATATTTATAATCAATAAACCTTGTTCTGATACTGACTGGTTCTGAGGTATTGAAAAAATGAAGGGATTGTTTTCCATTTGCATAGAAAATTGTCCCTTTCCTTGTACTTCTCCATACATATGCAAGTGTTCTGCCTCTCTTATTACCTCTCTTATGCTATTTCTATGGTTATATTCCACAGAGAGTTGCTGGCACCTCCCAGACATAAATAAAAAAGAATCAATTTCCATAAATGATACAGCCTGAGGAGTAAATTTGAAGACTTGGAAAGCAGCCAGTTCTCTAGGTTTGCAGCAATGTTTCCTGAATTTCAAATCTGCTGTGCTGGGGGCATGGGAAGAAGTGAAACAGCAGGCTTCTTAGTCATCTGTAGACTGCAGGGCTGTGGTGAGCCCTCCATAGGCAGGATAGCTAGAGGATATGCTTTAAAGGGCCCTGATGTACTTCTGACCATATGGTAAAGCTGTGGAATGCTGGGAAACAGGAGCAGCAGCAGAGCTACCTGTTGTGCCCCAGTTAGAAACTCTGTGACTTCTGCATTATCTAAAAGGCCCAGAATAAACAGTATTCAGTTAAGAAAAAAAAAAAAAAAAAAAAAAAAAAAATTTTCAAAAAAAAAAAAAAAATGAATTACTTTATTAGGTACTGGTTACTTTAACTTAATTTCTCACTTGTTTTATTCATTTTAATTCTTCCTGTGTTGAATTTGATGCCTAGAGAATGGTCCTTTATGTATTTAATATATAGAACTAGGAAGGGCATATGGTAGATTGATGCTGTATGTCAATCTACCATATGCAATTAAGTAGCAGTTCCTTTCTTTCTTTCTTTCTTTTTTTTTTTTTTTACAATTCATTCACTTATTTGAAAGAGAGAGAGAGCACAAACAGGGATGCAGCAGAGGCAGAGGGAGAAGCATACTCCTTACTGAGCAAGGTGCCAAATGTGGGGTTTGATCCCAGGACCCCAAGATCACGACCTAAGACAAAGGAAGACATTTAATTGACTGAGCCACCCATGTGTCCTAAGCAGTCATTTCTGATAAGAAATAAATCCCATGGTAAATATAGCAGAAGGGCCATTTTGTATAAGTGCCATATGTTTAACAAATTAGAATTTGTCTTAGCTTAATCTACTGCAGCAAAATACCATTTATTGGGTGGTTTACAAACAACACAAATGTGTTCTTCATAGATTTGGAGGCTGACAGATTCAGTGTCTGCTGAAGGCCCTCTTCTTTGGTTCATGGATGGCCATCTTTTCACTGTGTTCTCACATGGCAGAAGGGACAAGGAATCACTCTGAGTCCTCTTATAAGGATAGTCATCTGATTCATAAGGGTCCTTAGAGTCCCCCTCAGTTTCCAGTGTTTCACTTCCCAGCTTGGAGCTCTCTATACAAGGTTATTGCAAAAATGAAAGCAACATTGCTGAGTAAGGAGACAATGTAGAAGTTGGAAGATATGATTCAAAAGTCACTTTTTATTTGACCCAGAAAATGAAGTTCATGTTCCTACAATCCAATTTGCAGAGTCAGAGAAATATGATTTGTATGCTATAAATATCAGCACTAAATATACTCAGACTATTTTAAATTCAGAAAGTACATATTCTACATATTCTGTTTAACACTAAAATAATTATAGTATTTCTATATCTAACTAGTTATAATATATACTACTGACTATATTTTTACCTCTGACTTATTTTTATTAAAAATAAAATATTATGTGCCTTCACAAAACTTGCAAAGTGTTTGAATCCATTGATAACACTATCCATTCATTAAATAAGTTAATCCATACATTTTTATTGAGCACAAATTATGTTCATGATGATATGTTCTGTAGAACTAATAAAAAAAACAGCCTATATTTTGGATGATTTTCAGTCTAAATAAAACAAAACAAAAGCAAGAAAATCAATAAGGAACTCAGAGGCATCAAGGAAGAAATAGAGTTGCATTTTGGTGTAAGTTTGTACCTGTAGACAGCATAAGCCAAGTATCTCATAAAGTGAAAATTACTTTTGGATACCTGTTAGCCATCATATTGCGAACTGGATATTAGTTCTTAACTAAATAAACACAGTGATTTTTTTCAGTTGAATACTAAATGAAGCAATTGATTTGCTTATATTCAAGGGCCAAGAAGTAAGAATAATATATATCATCTTCAGTGAATATTCAACTCAGTTTTGAGAGTGGCAGTTGGATACTGAAACTGGACAAAGGAATAGCGGGCTCACTTTTACCATCTCACATAATTATTAGACATCTACTCATTGGATACAATGGCAAGTAGCACATACTCTTTAAATTGCTCTTTTGTACTTGCTGACTCATTCTCTCTGCTTTTCTCTTTCTTTTAATTGTTTCATTTAAAAAGTTCCATTGAGGGACTCCTGGGTTTCTCAGGTAGTTAAGCATCTCACTCTTGTTTTTTGCTCAGGTCTCTGGGGTCACAGGATCAAGCCCTGCATGGGGCCCTGTGCTCCATGTGAAGTCTACTACAGTTCCTTTTTTTGTCCTTCTCCTTCTGCCCCACCCCCTGCTCACTCAAAATAAATAAACAAGTAAATAAAATCCTTTTTTTAATGTTTCATTTATTTCCAAAGGATGAAAATATATGCATGATGCTTCTTCAGTGTTATTTACAAAATAGATCAAAGATTTTCATATAAAAGAACTATATGCACCATGAAGACAACATATAAAATATTGGTTATAGGGGCACCTGAGTGGCTCAGTGGGTTAAAGCCTCTGCCTTCGGCTCAGGTCATGATCCCAGGGTCCTGGGATAGAGCCCCACATCGGGCTTCCTGCTCGGCGGGGAACCTGCTTCCCCCTCTCTCTCTGCCTGCCTCTCTGCCTACTTGTGATCTCTGTCTGTCAAATTAAAAAATATATATATTGGTTATAAGTGGCTGAGGTACAATTGATGTTTAAAAATTAGACATTTGACAGCCAATTTGGATTTCTAAAGAATCCAAAGCTGCAAGGATTGCCATCAAATTTCACCAAATTTATCTTATTCCTGGTATGTATAAATCATTAGTAATTATACGGATGATTTCTGAGATAGGGACAGCATGAGGCTTTCATAACTATAAATATCAAAGAGATTTTAAAAAGGGATAAGTGGGGGCACTTGGGTGGCTCAGTGGGTTAAGCCTCTGCCTTCAGCTCAGGTCATGATCTCAGGGCCCTGGGATCAAACCCCACATTGTGCTCTCTGCTCAGCAGGGAGCCTGTTTCTCCCTCTCTCTCTGCCTGCCTCTCTGCCTACTTGTGATTTCTCTCACTCTGTCAAATCAATAAGTAAAATCTTTTAAAAAATAAATTAAAAAAACAAAAAGGAATAAATGTATTATCAAAACACAATGTAAAATATATATATATGTGTGTGTGTATATATATATGTACATATATATATATATACACACACACATATATATATTTTTTTAACTTGACAGTTATTCACCTCACATATTTTCTGACATTGTGCCATGGTCTCTCAGAATTAACAATGATCTGTGAAAGTCAACTCTTCGATTCCCTTCTGTTAGGAGGACTCCTAGTTTGGACTAGGACATTCTAATATAAAGAGACAATGTAATAAGGAGACAAAGAGGTAGAGAAGTGACAAAAGAAGAAGGGGCATTCTAGGAAAGGAGAGATGAATGGGCTGGGGGCAATCAATAAGAATCATGTTCATTGTCCTTTCAATACATCAACAGACTTCACTCTACTTGCTTACCACAGTTTTACTCATCCTGTGATCTGGAATTTGTAGAAGGAGAGGAAGTCAGAGAAGGACAGGCAGAGGGAAGGAGGAGGAGTTGGAGAGGGAGACAGAGAAGGAGAAAAAGGCGGGAAAGCAGAAGGAGGAGAACTGATCATCTACATAAGCATATTGTGAAGGAGATTAGGGGCCCAGTACTGCTTGGGTTCATTATCCTGCTCTCAGCACTCCACAATAGACCCTATAGTTCTTCAGAAATACCAAGTATTGATAAGAAAGAGACAGTAGTGGTTATTATTATAGATTAAACAGGATATGACTATTTGGCTCCAAAACACAGCATGTTGGAATTCAAGAAAGAAGCAAAATTGACCACTCCACACTCTTGAGAAAACGGTAATTTCAATAACTGCAGTAGGTCCTGCCTCATGCAAAAAGATCCATCCCCAGCCCCCTGAAAAGACAAAATTCACTACTTTAAAAAATCACACACGTGTGTGTATAGCAGGACATAAGCAAAGAGTCTCACAGTCTTCTGTGCTATGCAGGGTTTAGATAACAAATATTAATGGCTGGGTGAAGACAATGCCAACAAGAAAAGATGAAGTATGGTATACTTACCCAACACTTTCTCACCTTCAGCAATACAAACCTATTTTCTCCCAAAGCCTAATCACATAAAATATATACTTAGATATAAATGGTTCAAAAAGATTAATCTCATATAATGCTATTTCTAGATATATAAGGGCAATTGTAATGTTCTTTAAGAAGCTGTGCTCTGTACAATTAATTAAAACATGATTCATAAAACAAGATTAGATATCAAGTTTTATGGCTATTTGAAGAATATTCTCTTCATGATACTAAAAACAAAACAAATCAACCGAACAAACAAAAACTACAAAAGCCCAGGATCAAGGACCAGAGAACTGGATTTCATGTTTTGGATGGAACAGGTAAAAGAATTTAAATCTTAGGGGAGTCATTCTGCTTTTAATAGCATTTGTTTCCTCTGCATCAATGGGATACACACAGAGCTCTTATTGAAATCATGAAGATCAGAGGTGAATATTGAGAAACTCTTAGGTTTTAGTGAAATAAAAATATTATTCATAGTGTTTTTAAAATGTAATGTAAAATCCAGGTAAATATATCACAATTGAAATTCCAGATGATAATGATATAGACAATGTTCTTTCATTTCCAAAATTCAGTAGAGTAGTTTGGAGTTTGCAATGATAGTAATCTGAGAGGCTTGGAAACATTACAGATTACTGATAAAAAAATGGACAAAAAAATTGGACAGTAATCCTTTTGTTGGCTTAGAATCTTATATACAAAATTCAGTAAAGTAGGTTTGATATTGCAGTGCAGAAGCCCAGCCTGTTAGAGCACTGAATATCTGTAACTATTCAATTTCTTGTTATATAATGGTTGTTCAAAAATTAGTTTTTAATATTGTAATAAAAGAATAAAACAAACCCTTGTCTTGATTATTTTTATGCAAAATCATTTTGTTAAGTTTCAATTAAAATATTCTCAAAGTGCTGTTTAAAGAAAAAAAAAAAAAGGAAGCATGCCTAAACACAAATGAACTGATTATTCCTTGAGATACCTCTCCACCAAAAAACCTAACTGTTGTAAGTCATCTGTTCTTCAATCTATCTAGTAGCATGAAAAGTGTCTCCATGATTAACACCTTCTCAAACAAATTGTTAACAAATTAGAAAGGTCCAGAAATTCTAAGTCACCAAGATGATAATTTAGCACATACTAATGGCAACATTAATAATGTAAAAAATAGGACATATTTTTTTAAATTCTTGCTGATGAAATACACAATTGTCTCATAATTAAAACAATATTCAAGGCAGTAACAAGTTTGTAAGTACCTGCTGGTGAAAGACATACTTGCCTTATAATTAAGACAATATGCCAAGATACCATTCTATTTTATAGAAATCTCAAGGAACTCTCTGAAAATGCCTGGGACTGAACATCTTTTTAAAATCCTTTTACACTGCACTTAAACTTTATCAATAGTATGGCTATAAATGACCCAAAATAGTCTCTCTGAGCATATAATTTATACTCAGTGTGGTGAATTAATGATCTTATACTGCAAATTCTTCATATTCTTCCTGGAATGAATTTAACTGCAATTTACTTGGGAAATCTCTCTCTCTCTCTGTCTATCTCTTTCTTATACACACACACACACACACACACTATTATTTCTCTTGGTTGAAAATAAGTAAAGCTAGAAAAATTCCAGCATCTTGATAATAACAGGATTAAAAACAATTTCCATAAAATATGGATATGCATAAATATCCTATTTATTATATTTTGACTTAAATCCAATGTATTTCTAACCCCAAATTAATACATATATATTCATATACACATATATACTTATATGAAATGTCATTCTGTAAATTTCCCCACTGAATTATTAATTTTACTTTTTTAAATGTTCTTTTATTTATTTATTTATTGAGTATAGTTGACACGCAATGTTACATTAGTTTCAGATGTATAACATAGTGATTCAAAATATGCATTATGCTATGCTCATCACAAGTGTAGCTATCACATGTTACCATATATGTTGTTACAATATCATTGAGTATATTCCCGACTGTGTACCTTTTATTCCCGTGAGTTGTTCATTCCATAACTGAAAGCCTGTATCTCCAACCTCCCTTCACTCATTTTACCCATCCTCCTCCCTGCCCCCTCACCATGGATAACCATCAGTTTGTTCTCTGTATTTGTATGTTTCATTCTGCTTTTTGTTTATTCATTTGTTTTGGAATTTTTATTTTTTTTTTAGGATTCCACATACAAGTGAAATCTAAATATTTAAAAAATACTGGGGCACCTGGGTTGCTCAGTCATTAAGTATCTGCCTTCAGCTCAGGTCTTGATCCCAGGGTCCCAGAATCATGATCCCAGAGTCTTGGGATGGAGCCTGCATGGGTATACTTGTTCAGTGGGAAGCCTGCCTTTCCCTCTCCCTTTCTCCCTGCTTGTGTTCCCTCCCTCCCTGTCTCTCCCTCTCTGTCAAATAAATAAATAACAACTTTTTTTAAATATATGCGAACAAGTATTTACAGCTGCAGAAAGAGGGACTTTTTTTCTTTTTTTGTAGAAAGTGCTTTTTTTTTAGAAAGGCACATAATAGGTATTTTATGTTCAAGTCTAATATAGTCTCTATAAATTAAAGTACAATAATAAAAAAAAGTTCCACTTTGAATTTTCACTTTAAATGTAGAAAGAAGAGTAAAATGATAAAACTTTTCCCTAAGGAGCTATGAGTGAGTTTAGTTCTTTTTTAAAATTTTTAATATTATGTAGGTTTTATTTTATTTTTACATACAGAATAGAAGACTACAACAAAACTTATGCAATGTCTCTTTTGAGAAAAGTAGTAATGTGAAGCTTATGACAGTTCTGTGATTCCTTTTGGGTGACCCTGAATTGATAATGATGTCTTATGTTTAAGAAGGATCATCAATCTTGGAGCATCTTGGTGACAATCTCAGTGTCAATTTCTTTATCACATTGGATATATATCTGAAGCACTTGTACTAATGCTGAATTAAGAGTCCTGATGGGTTACACAAATATCCCCTAGCCAGAATAAAGTTATCTATTTTTTAAAGAAATAGTTTATCTCAATCTAAACAAAAAAGTGATTGAAAATAATGGGAAAAAATCATGAAACCCAAGTAATGATACATTTCATTTTATGTCATTAGGAGCTGGAACATTTATTATTTTATAGCCTAATCATTTCTCAAAAACTGTTATAATTTCTGTAACTATAAAAAACATTATTACTACCAATGTATACATTTTTAAATTGTGTATTTCTAAATCTTAATAATAATATTAAAGAAAAAAGCTATAGAGTATATTAGTTATCTAAGGGTTCATCTTATCAATTTTAGCTTCCAGACATTTCCCACATTTCTAACCCACTGTCATAAATTTCCAAGATATGGCACCATCCCTTATGGTTTTACTATACCCATGGCCTTTTAGATAGTACCTCTTTTTAATATATATACTATAATTATTCAGTTTTGAACATTGCATTTTGTCTTGCAAGGACTCTGTTTAATACACTAATTGTATTTAGCCCCAAGATTTTTAAGAAGAGTAAACTTATCAACATATAGACAGAACTGAGGATAGTTCTCATAACAGTAAAAAGCTTAGTAAATATTCATTAGTTTTGCCAAATGTTTCCATTATAAGTATATTTTACATTATACCACTTTAGGCCTATGCTTTCCAAAAACAACAAAACATCTTTATGTTACCTTTGCAATACAACTCCTTCATCTTTATGTTTATAAAGGCATATAGACATATTGAGAGATAGACATATACATACATACAATACAGTCCCTCCAATTTTCCTGATTAGTGACACTTCCTAAATGGTTCTTGTATTTCGCTTAATATGAAATATGCTTTCTATCAATTTGACCTAACTATATAAGTTGCAACAGATAATCATGGTAAAATTAAGAAAATTAGTGAGATATATTCCATGTTGTAGACATCATGATATAATTGATATATGTATAGAATGTATGATATAAATGTTAGCAACATGTTGACTATTACTTGCTATTTTTTCTCTAATCTGTTTACTTCTGGTTTCCTTCTTATTTAGTTATTTATCTTTTAGCTGAAGACTTGAGTCATGAACAAAATCTTTGGACAAAGCTTGCTTTAGATCAGGAAACCTAGACCATTTTTGAATAATAGAATATTTTCATAAAGTAATCTTTTTGTCATGGCAAAATTAAAATGAGCCTCTTCAACAAAAATACTTTATATTATTGCCTTAGTTTTAGTTCCCTCAAGACACATTCACTAAGAGAGGATTAGATTGTAGTAACTTGGTGGTATGTTCAAGTGGTTCAGATCTCTTTAGGTTATATTATGACATACACCATTGGAGTTAATGTTATTTGAAGCAAAATTGGAGATGGATATTCTTGTCTACTCCCATATAAATGTAAATGATTTCTCATCCTCTTAAGTAATTGTAATTGAAAATAGATACTCCTTAATGAACTGCTGAATAACCTGTGAAGTATCTGGCACTATAGCTGCAATTATAGCTATTGAATGGCTGAGTTTGTGGTAGTCCAGGATTCTTCTCCAGGACTCATCTGCATTGTTCTGGAGGTTGATTGGTTTAAAACAAAAACAAACAAACAAAATGCTCACTCACCCCTGCATTTACAAAAATTTTAATGGTGACACTGATCATTGCCATCATCCATAGGATGAAATAATGTTTTTTTTTTTTTAATTATTATTTTGGCTAGAGGGAGCTATAGTATTTCAAAGGTTTCTTCTTGGTCTTTCCCACTGTAACAATTTGTTCCACAGTTCCATAAGTCAATGCTCAAGTTATTCACTTTATCAGTATCTCAACTCCATTATATGTTTTGGTACAACTGGGTGGGCCTGAAAGACCAGAAATTCCACTTTGACCCAGACTTTAGTCAGAAATCCATTTAATAATATAGCCGCTCTTAGTCCCCATTCCAATAGAAGGCATTTTGATACTGTGAGTTTCAGGTTATCAATGTCAACTCTGACCCTGTGTACATTGTCCTTGAAATGTCTGTGTATTTCTCTCTTCTAAATGTTCAATTTTACTGGAGCACATGGATGAAGTCCTTTTCTGTCTATAATTGTTGTTACAGGCTCCTTCCTTCTAGGGATACAACCACCTCTTCAGTCATTGTGTTCCAGATCCAAAGAACAGATCAGGTTCAGGTACTGAGCAAAAGACTGCAGCTTTTTTTTTTTTTTTTTTTTTTTTAGATTTTATTTATTTAGTTGACAGACAGAGATCACAAGTAGGCAGAGAGGCAGGCAGAGAGAGAGGAGGATGCAGGCTCCCCACTGAGCAGAGAGCCCAATGCGGGGCTCGATCCCAGGACCCTGGGATCATGACCTGAGCTGAGGACAGAGGCTTTAACCCATTGAGCCACCCAGGCACCCCAAGACTGTGGCTTTTTATTGGGGCAATTGCCTCAGCATCCTCTTACTTAAATCTCAATTTTATTCAATTCCATGTGTTAAGTAGCACCCTTATTGATTATCAATCTGTTTTGTCTTTAGGCATGGCATACTCTATTAACATCACCACAACCTCTCATAAGTTATGTCTTTTCATTTTTTATCCAATTTGACTGTTCATTGTAGTTAATTATATCCTTCCATTTTCTGAATATTAAGTGTTGTCACCTGGCCTCTGTTAATGCAATGGACATTAATGAGCTGCATTTTGTAATGTGTCTCTTACCTTCATACTTGACATGCAGAGAGAAATCATCACTGAAATTCTTAGTGATGTTGATGTCCTTCCTATAAGTGTATTCCAGATGGCCCTACTGAAAGGTATGCCCACCTGGTCTATCCTATAAAACAATCATCTGGTTGCTATTTTGGCATTATGCTGTATACCATTCCAGCATGATCACTTCATCTTTATTTGTTTGTTTGTTTTTTGAGAGAGAGAAAAAGAAAGAGAGAAAGAGAGTGTGTGTGTGCATGCATATTTGAAAGTAGGGGAGGAGAGGCAGAGCGGGCATCTTAAGCAGGCTCCGTACTCATCTATGGAGTCCATTGTGGGGCATGATCTCACAATCCTGAGATCATGACCTGAGCTGAAATCAAGAGTTGGAAGCTCAACAAACTGAGCCACCCAGATACCCCACGACCATTTTTTTTTAATCCCTTCATTTCTACTTCTCCTGTCTGCCAGGACATCTTGGACAACTCTACTTCACCCAACCACTAAGTGACACCTGATGATGAGTTTGCAAGAGTATCTGGAGTCTCTGCTTTGATAAAATACCCCTAAGTCAACTATTTCTTGTTTATTGAGTTTTGCATTCTGGTCTCTTTGATTACATGCTAAAAACTCAATCCAAGTATAACTGACTCGTCCTCTGCCAATACTTGTTTATTAATCCTTAACTTTCACTTCGTTTATAATCTCTTTCCTTCTTTATCATGATGTTAGTTTATGCTGGAATTAGCTCTAGTTTTGGTAGGTGCAGCTTCTGAGGGAGGCAATGGCTCCTGGTGATAGAGAGGCCTCTTCATCACAGGGTCCTGTTAAGCCTTACTTCTGCAAGTTCTAAGAGCCCAACAGAATCTGCCAATCTAATACCCACATGTGTTCCAAACACATGTCCTTACCCCATGAGGGCCCTGACTTTAACATAAGAGATCTGTTACAAGCAAGCATTAAAATGTTTCTGGATATCTATGATTCTATCAGATGTTCAATCTGATACTCAGCAGTTTCTGCTCTTAACCAAAGAGATTCTTTGGCTCTCATAGACAGCCTTGAACTGTTTATTAACCACCATTAGTTTTTCATTATCCCTCTTCAATGAGTTAATTCAAGCTAGCAGTAACCAGTTAATTTTGCTATTTTGTTAGACTTTGTCATCCTCACCACTGAACAATTATTTAAAATATCTGAGGGGCGTCTGGGTGGTTCAGTGGTTTGGGCCTCTGCCTTTGGCTCAGGTCATGATCTCAGGATCCTGGGATCGAGCCCTGCATCAGGCTCTCTGTTCAGCGGGAAGCCTGCTGCCCTCTCTCTCTCTCTCTCTGCCTGCCTCTCTGCCTACTTGTGATCTGTCAAATAAAAAAAAAAAAAAATTAAATTAAAAACAAAAACAAAAACAAAAAACCTGAATCAGTGCACCTGATTGAAGAGTGAAGACTTCCACCATGCCCCAATGTAGCTGCAGGAGAAATCTTTAGCATTATGTTTTAAATGTAATAATGTAAGCCTTCTTACCTTATGTTCTATTGGTTCCCCTCCTACCATTCAGGCTTGCATCTTTTTCTTCTAGACAATGAATGACCAAGTCCAAAATCTTCATTTTTTCATGTATTTTTTCTTTTTTTTTTTCAAATATCCTAGCACCATTTGCATCAGATCCACAAAGTGGTAAAAACCACAATAAAATTAGATATACAAGTCTTTCACTGTAGAAGAGAGCAAGAAATGAAGAGTAGAATTTTATACCTTAGAATGGTATACCATACCATTAATAGAGTGGTTATACCTAGAATGGATTTATACCTATGGAAGGAAAGAAAGAGGGAAAGAGAGCTTGGGAAGAAGATCCATGCATGTGGCATGGTTCCAAAAAAGGTTTGGCCAGTTGAAAAATAAGTCCCTGAGACACAATCTCCTGTTGGAAAACTCCTATATCTCACTGTAATGAGTCCACTTAAGTATCTATGTGCTCAGTCATTAATTCCATAAAGCCTGGCAGCAGGCAGTATAACCTCAATGGAAATGCAGTTCTGAATCCAAAGGTGCAACATCTGGAGGCTTGGGTAAAGTATCATCCCAACAGAAGATCTGAGTGGCTCATTTTCACAACTGTCACATATGTGCTTTCATATTTTATATTTAATTTATGGATACCCCATGTGTCCCTCCCTGCTTGAGGGTATTAAGTGACTTGTGTCTTGAGCCTGAAGCAGGAGGAGAGTGACAGTGAGGGCTACAGGTCAGGAGGGGAAGTGCTTAGAGGTAAGAGTTTGTCTCAAACATACTTCTCTTACATCACAATATTTCCTAGAACCAACCTTGCATACATCTAAAAGTCAACACCCGTTTAAAGTGTTACTCAAAGGAACAATTTGTCACCCTGAAATATTTTACGTGAGAATTGGGAAAGAAAGACAATACACAGTATGGAAAAGTCATAGAATTCAATTTCAGTGTGAAAATGAATCTATGCATTTTCCCCTTAAGACTCAGGGAGCCCTCAGTCTTCTTTACTTTATCCTTTGTTTGTCTTACTTCACTCACTTATTTTGACTCTCTAGCACTTTTTTTTTCCTTTTCATTTTTCTTCCCGGAAAATCACTTTCTTATTTTCTACATCCCTTTGGAGTATTAGTAGAAACAGTGTGATATATTAATCCTGGAAAATGGAAGCATAAGATTCAGATACTTCAAAATTTGTCCTGCTGTTGATAAATGCTAAGCTGTGACTGATTAACGACCTTTGGGATTGTGCTGTCTTCACTATATTCACTATATAAGTGGTTGCGGAGATCAGTCTTTTGAGATTCATTTTTATATTTCATGTGAAAAAGAAAAGAGATCCTGGCACCAGAGGTTGAATAATGCAAATATTAATCTGGTCTCACTTTGAAATATGAACATTGTTTAGCTCAGAATTCTAACACTGGAGCAAAACAAATATGAGGTCTTGTCACTGTCTGTAATTAATAGGAACACATCATCAAGCTCAAAATTCTTACATATATAAAGTTATATTTTGATTGAGGCTGAAATTGTACCTCTTTCTACAGTGAACAGTTTTAGCATGTGGATTTTATTTATTCATTTTTTATGTGGGTTATAAAATAAACTTTTTACTTTCCAGAAAGATATAGTGAACTTCATTGGTAGGAGGAAAAAAAAAGAATAGCACAAATCTTAGTTATACAGCATGCTAGAAGCAGTACCTCGGATCACAGAATCACAGAAGTTTAGAGCCAGCAGCTGTATTAAAACCTACATTTTCCTACAAGTGTATTTGTTCTGAGGCTGCATGTACCAGTGGACACACTGGTCTCTAGCTGGTAGATGCAGTCCAAAGGTAAAGGTGAGAATAAGGCTGAATGCAAGGGTTATCTAAAACCTACCAGGCAAAGAACAGCATTGAAGACACTGAGAACACCTTCAGCATCGGTAGGGAAAGGATTCTAAATGAAAACAGGCAAAGTAATGGATTAGAATTGGTAATAAGTTTCTGAATCTTAGGGCCCAGGGAAAAGCTGAGCAGAAAGTTTACTATAGTTGCACTCTGTAGTCCTGCAAATTGGAAGCCTGAAGGAGCTTAAAGAGGCTAGAGATAGAGGCACTCACATCAGAAAATTTATCTCTGAGCTGAAAACCTCTTTTTTTTGTTTGATGCGGCAGCTACACATTAGCTGTGCTTTTTGTCTTACACCTGTCCCTTATTAGAAATAAGTTATTGTGATGTTTACTGTAGTCTCTTTTCTAGCACCTCCTTAAACCAGGATAGTGTATGCTAAGCAACACACATGGTGTAGTTGTCAGAATTGCTGGAATGATGCAGTTTTGCTCAATTGCAACTACTAGTATTTATTTTAGACCTAACTTTAGTCTACTTAAAGACTCAAAATAGATTTCTTCTTGATTTTCTTCCACTCCCCAAGCCAATAATTCTTTCAGAAGTAACAAAGATACATCACTGATTCCTTCTACCTTGTCTAGTGTGATTTTATAAAAATTAACATAACCAAGATATAACTCCTAGCTATAACTTCTTCTTTCATCAAATCTCCCCTCCCCTAGTATTTTGTGTTTTGTAAATGACACTATCACATGTTTAGGTGATCAAACCTTTATTTCCTATCCTTACATATATTGTCATCAGAAAGTCCTGTGACTCTCCTATCAAAACAAATTTTAAAACTCTCACTCTATCACTATCATACTATTTCTGCCATCATCTTTCACTTGTATTACAGAAGTAGCATCCTAACCTATTATTGTATTTCTGTTTTTTCCAACTCTTTCAATCCAATAGCAGTCAGCTATTAAAATGCTGATCAGGGCACACCCTCCCTTAATTAAATACTTCTAATAGTTTCTATTACTCTTAGTATTCCAACTCTTTATTATGGCCAACATGAGCCTATCTGATATGCTCCTGTGTAAGCCTCTGACCTTATCTTCTTTTCTTCCTCACTAGGTTTCTGTCACTCTGATCTTTCAACTCCTGCTCTTAAATTACCAGGTTTTTAATTATTTGGGAACTATTAGTCATTCCCCTTTGGAATGGTGGGAAAGCTGGAATATTTTCAGCTCCGATCTTCCAATAGCTCACTCCTCCTCAGATATAGCAGTCTTATCATAAGTCATTCAGAAAGATCCTCCTTGCTCGTGTCATCTAGAATAAGCCCTATTTAGTTCAGTTATTACCTGTCCTTTTTCTTATGCTTTCCTCTTTTCTTGATACTTAAAATTCTGAAATACTTCCAAATCCATTTGCTCCCAAATTTATCAATCAAACTAATCTATTGTTGTGGCCATTTTGTTTTGCCATTTTTGTTTTAATTGTCTTTATCAACCAGGGTCCTGGGAGACAGAGGGCACATTTAAAATGGGCAATTTGAAGAGAGTTCAGGTTTAGGGAAACCAATAAAGAATATCACACTATGCCAAGACTAGTCATAGATGCAAACCCACCATATATCTTTCTTAGGGCATATTATTCTGATTTAAGGAGGCCCTAGAGAGCTCTACAATGAGCATCACTACAGCTTGCTTACCACTCCTGAGTTTGAAAGCACAAAGAGTAGAGTAGAAGTGGTTATCCTAAGAGAAATCGTAAGCGTTCAGAAAGGGCCACATGAGAGGAATTGTGACTTCAGGTCCATAGACTCAGCAACCTAGCTGAATCTTGCAGTGAGTAGGTCAATAGACACTTCAGTTTTACTTCTTTCCATATGCCCATTTACTCTCCGAACAGAATTTAAATTCATCATTTTTTTAAAAAGGCATATTCCATTACCAAGCTACCTGAAATTCTCAGCAAAGTGCAACATTTACTGTTTATCAAACACTTCCATGTTGCCAAATCTAATAGTTACTTCTCTATTCTCATCTTCAACTTCTCATCAGCATTTGTTAGAGGAAAACAGAGTAAACATGGGTATTTGGTAGAAAAGTATTGTAACAGTCCAATCAAGAGTTGATACTCTCTCCAATAAATGGTGTTGAGAGAACTGGACAGCCATATGCAAAAGAATGAAACTGGACCATCATCTCACATTGTATACAAAACTCAAGTCATATGGGTTCAACACTTGAATGTGAAACATGAAAACATAAAAATCCTAGACAAAAACATTGTGGTAAGTTCTTTGACACAGTCTTAGCAACGATTTTTTTTTTCATTTTATGCCAAAAACAAAAACAACAAAAGCAAAAGTTTAAGCAAGAGGGACTACATCAAACTAAAAAGCTTCTGTACAGCAAAGGAAACCATCAACAAAATGAAAAGGTAGACTACCAAATGGGAGAACGTATTTTCAAATCATATATCTGATAAGGAGTTAATGTCAGAAACATATAAAGAATTCATACAAGTCAATAACAAAAACACACACAATCTTATTAAAATGTGCAGAGGATCTGAATAGACATTTTTCCAAAGAAGACATACAGGTGGCTAACAGGTACTTAAAAAGATCTTCAATATCACTAATGATTAGAGAAATACAAATCAAAAATACAGTAAGATATCACCTTACAATTGTTAGTTAGAATGGCCATTATCAAAAAGATACAATATATGTCTTTTGCCCATTTTTTGACATGATTATCTGTTTTTTGGGTGTTAATTTGAGGAATTCTTTATAGATCTTGGATATCAGCCCTTTGTCTGTAGTGTCATTTGCAAATATATACTCCCATTCTGTGGGTTGCCTTTGTTTTGTTGACTGTTTCCTTTGCTCTGCAGAAGCTTTTGATCTTGATAAAGCCCCAAAAGTTCATTTTCACTTTTGTTTCCTTTGCCTTTGGAGACTTGTCTTGAAAGAAGTTGCTGTGACCAATGGCAAAGAGGTTACTAGCTGTGTTCTCCTCTAGGATTTTGATGGATTCCTGTCTCATGTTGAGGTCTTTCATCCATTTTGAGTTTATCTTTGTATATGGTGTCAGAGAATGGTTGTGAAAGACACTTCTCCAAAGAAGACATACAAATGGCTAGCAGACACATGAAAAAATGTTCATCATTAGCCATGAGGGAAATTCAAATCAAAACCACATTCAGATACTACCTTACACCAGTTAGAATGGCAAAGATTAACAAGACAGGAAAAAATAAATGTTGGAGAGAATGTGGAGAAAGGGGAACCTTCTTATACTGTTGGTGGAAATGCAAGTTGGTGCACCCACTTTGGAAAACAGTGTGGAGAGTCCTCAAAAAATTAAAAATAGAGCTGCCCTATGACCCTGCAATTGCACTACTGGATATTTACACCAAAGATATAGATGTAGTGAAAAGAAGGGCCATATGTACCCCATTGTTCATTTCAGCAATTTCCACAATTGCCAAACTGTGGAAAGAGCCAAGATTCCCTTCAACAGATGAATGGGTAAAGAAGATATGGTCCATATATACAATGGGATACTACTCAGCTATCAGAAAGGATGAATACCCAACTTTTGTATCAACATGGATGGGACTGGAAGAGATTATACTAAGTGAAATAAGTCAAGCAGAAAGAGTCAATTATCATGGTTTCTCTTACTTATGGAACATAAGGAATACCATGGAGGACATTAGGAGAAGGAAAGGAAAAGTGAATTGGTAGAAATCAGAGGGGAAGATGAACCATGAGAGACTGTGGACTCTGAGAAACAAACTGTTTTAGAGGGAAGGGGGTGGGGGAATGGGTGAATCTGGTGGTGGGTATTAGGGAAGCCACTTATCGCATGGAGCACTGCATGTGGTATATAAACAATAAATCTTAAAACACTGACAAAATAAAATTAAATTAAAAAAATGAAGACACAAGATAACAAATTCTGGAGAGGGTGTGGAGAGAAGAGAACCCTATGCTATGTTGGTAGGAATGGAAATTAGTGCAGCCACTAATTAAAATTGTATGGAGGCATCTCAAGATATTAAAAATAGAACTACCATGTCATTTAATAATCCAATTCTGTATATTTATCTGAAAGAAATGAAAACACTAACTTGTAAAGATATATGCCCCATGTTCACTGGAGCTCTATTTATAATAACCAAGACATGGAAACAACCTAGTATCCATCAGTGGATGAATAAACAAAGAACACATACACACATACACACACACATATATAGATACATATGTAAATATATAGAGATACATAATACCTATATACACATTATATATACACACACACACACACAAACACACACATATATATATATACATATATATATATATATACACACACACACATATCTATCATCCTCTTCTATTTCCATATATATATCACAGAATATTATTCAGCCTTAAAAAGGAAGGGAATCCTGCTATTTACAACAACATGGGTAGTCCTTGAGGGCATTATGTTAAGTGAAATAAGTCAGATGGAGAAAAACAGATACTGTAGGGTTTCACTTATATGGGGAAGCTTACAAAAAAAAAAGGGGGTGTGTGTAAACACAGAGAGTAGATTGATGGTTGCCAGAGACAGGGGAGGTGGGCAAAATGGATGAAGGTAGGCAAAAGGCACAAACCCATAGTTTTATAACAAATAAGTCATGAGGATGTACAGCATGGTGAATAGAGCTAATAACACTGTACTGTTTATTTGAAGGTTGCTAGGAGAGCAAATATTAAAATTTCCTGCCATAAGAAAAAATTATAACTATGTATGGTTATGGATGTTAACTAGACTTATTGTGGTGATAATTTTGCAACATATACAAATACTGAATCATTTACAATTGAAATCAACATAATACATTTTTTAAGATTTTATTTATTTATTTGACAAAGATCACAAGTAGGCAGAGAGGCAGGCAGAGAGAGAGGGTAGGGGAAGCAGGCTCCCCGCTGAGCAGAGAGCCCGAAGTGGGGCTTGATCCCAGGACCCTGGGATCATGACCTGAGCTGACAAAAGAGGCCTTAACCCACTGAGCCACCTAGGTGCCCCAGTATAACATTTTATATAAATCATATATCAATTTAAAAAAATACAACCAATATTTGTATGTTGATTTTGTGTCTAGAAACTTTACTGAACTCACTAATTACTTTTAACAGTTTTTTTATTGGAATCTTTAGGTTTTCTCTCTTCTTTTTCTTAGGGTGTCCTATATATAAGATCATATTATATACAAACAGAGATAATTTTCTTCTTCCTTTCTGATTTAGGTGCCTCATATTTCTTTTCCTTACCTAATTGGTTTGGCTAATATTTCCATTATTATTATGGATAGAAAGGATAAAAATTGGCATCATTGCCTTGTTCCTGGTCTTAGAGCAAAGGCTTTTAACTTTTCACCATTGAGTATGATTCTCTCTGGGGGCTTGATTTATATGGCCTTTATTATGTTGAGGTATATTCCTTCTATACATAGTCTTTTGAGAGTTTTTATCATGGAAGAACCCTGAATTGTCTCAATTTTTTTTCAATTTTTTATACTTTATTGTGGTGTACCATATTATTGATTTGCATATGTTAAACTATCATCAATAAAGACTGAGGCTCAGGGAACCTCAGTGTCTCAGCTGGTTAAGTATGTGCCTTTGGCTCAGGTCCTGATTCCAGGGTCCTGGGATTGAGCACAAAGTTGGGGCTCTCTGCTCAGTGGGGATCCTGCTTCTCCCTCTGCCTGCTTCTCCCTCTGCTTGTGCACATGCTCTCTCTCTCTCTCTCTCTCTCTGGCAAATAAATAAATAAAATCTTAAAAAAAAAAGATTGAATCTCAATAGTACTCCAACTGCATATAACAATGTACTTTTGGAGATACATAATTTTATAATGGAAGTTGAACTCAAGGGAACAACTTTAGACTGATTATTTTTTTAATACTTCCCATTTAAAAAAATATCTTAAGTGAATATCTCCCATTTTTGTCTTTTTAGAGTAGTGTTGTATGCACTTTAGTAGTACTACTCTAGTAGTAGTGTATGTTAAAATTTAACTCAAGAAATTTTTATTTCTAAACTATTTGTGATGACCTTTACTACTCCCTCCATGTTACATACTAAAAATTTGAAATCTGTTTTAGCATTGTCAATCTCTCCTCTATTGTCTAAAGATACTTGTTTATTTCATTTAAGAATGTTATTTTTTGTTGTGTTTAAGAATGGTATATTTGGCATAATTTGAACCTCTGGCTAGTATAGACTTTTGAAGAAATAGTTGGGCTTTGAAATTAAGTAAACCTCAAAATGGAAGCTAAACTTGATCTTTTTTTTATGTAAATAGTAGTTTACTTTTCTCATCCTCAGCTTCTTCATTTGAAATAATATCTTAAATGGTATTTTAAAATTAAGAAGTTACTTTTTGAATTATTAGCTTAGGTAAAATACTATAATAGGGACTCCTCTAATAGTGATCTAAGTATTATTAATGAAAAATACTTAATCATGTATTTTTATTGCTTAGATCTAATTAATTAAATGATTTGAATAAACAAAAAGAGAATCTAAGAGTATTGTGATAGCTGATGTCAGCATTAAGTATAAATCAATTTGAGATGGCTCAGAATCAATAGGAATTATACATGACATTAGACAATGGTTTGAAGACTTTAACTTATCTAAACTACTTTATTAGAATTAAATTTTAAATTGTCTCCTTTAATTAAATGATCATAGTTACTTCACATACTTAAATGATTCTTAAGTGAGTTATTGTTTCCTATTAATTTTAATCCATCCTTCGTTGACCATGCTTCTTATCATTGGAGGCAAAGGGATAAAACTATTCTCACTCTGGTTGTTTTGCAACTATTAATTTAGAAAGATTTGAACTGTTCCACTCCCTTTTAAGTCATTTCCAATGAGCTAAGCAATCACTACTTTATCTTAATAACCACAATAGTTATAGTTAATATTTCAAAATTCAATGTTTAATTGTTCAATAATTACTTCATGTAAGATAGTTTTATATTGCCTTATGTGGATATACATGTCTTCAGTTCTCACAAGGTTGTATACTCTACCAGAGTGCCTAACACATTGCTATTTATATCATTACTATATATGTGATCTGAATAGGAATATGTTAAATATACTATAATTCTAAGCTTTTGCTTTCTAGTTATCATGGAATTAAGAAGAACAAAATTCTCATTGTGAAGATCAAATAAATATATTATCAAATTATTAACTTTCTGAAATCAGTGTGTGGAATGCAACACCATAAAACAGTTTTTTTTTTTTCATTTGGGAGATGAAAAAGTGAGATGGTGTTTCCCATTTAAGGAATGTCTTACACTGAGTTCCAGAGAACAAAGTCTAAAACAAAGCTTATGAACTACCACTTTATTAGAAGTGCAATTCCTAGGAACCACCAATAAAAGCAAAAGGAAGTGGGGCAAGTGAAAGAGAGTTAAAGAGCCCATCAAAAGTTTATAATAAGTTGGTGCAGACATTTTGGAAAACAGTGTGGAGATTCCCTAAGAAATTAAAAATAGGGCTTCCCTATGACCCTACAATTGCACTACTGGGTATTTACCCCAAAGATACAGATGTAGTGAAAAGAAAGGCCATCTGTACCCCAATGTTCATAAGCAGCAATGGCCACAGTAGCCAAACTGTGGAAAGAACGAAGATGCCCTTCAACGGATGAATGGATATGGAAGATGTGGCCCATATATACCATGGAGTATTATGTCTTCATCAGAAAGGATGAATACCCAACTTTTGTATCAACATGGACAGGACTGGAAGAGATTATGCTGAGTGAAATAAGTCAAGCAGAGAGAGTTGATTATCATATGGCTTTGCTTATTTGTGGAGCATAAGGAATAACATGGAGAACATGGGGAGATGGAGAGGAGAAGGGAGTTGGGGGAAATTGGAGGGATAGATGAACCATGAGAGACTGTGGACTCTGAAAAACAATCTAAAGGTTTTGGAGGGGCAGAGGGTGGGAGGTTGGGTAAGCCTGGTAGTGGGTATTATGGAGGGCATGTATTGCATGGAGCACTGGGTGTGGTGCATAAACAATGAATTCTGGAACACTGCAAAGAAATTTTTAAAAAGTTTATAATAAATACAGTTGGGGACTGTATCATGTGGGGTGTTTCTAGAGATACCAGTGGAATACTATTCTATCTAGGGACAGTTTTTGGTGACACAAAATACAAAAATTTGTTGTATTCTGTTGGCTCCTGCCCAACTTGTGTCTTTTATTGGTCAAAGACTACCCAAAGAAGAAATAACTCTCCCACTCATCCACTCTCTAGACTGTGTTGACTTATTCCTTGGCACTTCTGGGAAGCCCAAATCCAGCAGGTACAGTGAGGCTATTGTGCATGCCTGGGTGGCTCAGTTGGTTAAGCATATGCTTTCAGGTCATGATCCCAGTGTTGTGGGATCAAGTCCTACATCGAGGATCTTGCTTATTGGGGAGCCTACTTCTCCTACTTCTCCCTTACGTAAATGGCTCCACTGATTCACTGAGTTTTCTTTTCTCTTTTCTTTTCCTTCTTTTCTTTTTTGTTTTTTTCTTAGGATTTTATTTATTTGCCAGAGAGAGAGAGCACAGCAGGGGCAGCGAGAGGCAGGCAGATGGAGAAGTACGCTCCCTGCTGAGCAAGGAGCACAATGTGAGACTCAGTCCTAGGACACTCGGCTCATGACCTGAGCCAGAGGCAGACACTTAACTGACTAAGCCACCCACCCTTAAGGATGACTTTTCTTAATTAGTTCCTGGTCTCTGGAACTGATCATCTGATTAAATTTAAAGATATTAATGATACTGGCTCTGACCTGACACTGATTTTGGGAGAACTAAAATGTCACTGTGGTCCAAAATGAAGGTAGGGGCTTCTGAGGCTAGGTGATCAATGGAATTTTTGTTCAGAATCCTCTCACAGTAGGCCTAATGATCTCCTGAACCTATTTCCAGAAGCAATACCACATTTCAGAATGGATTGCAAAGATTAATGCCACAATAAATGATGTGAAGAATGCAGGGATGTGACCCCTACTATATTTCCATTGAACTCAGCTATTTGGCCTTTACAGAAGATGGCTGATTTTAGAATATACCCATAGATTTTCACCAATTGCTAATTCTAACTACAGTTGCTGTAAGATATGTGGTCTTATTGTTGAGTGAATTAACACATTACCCCATACCTTGTATGCAGCTATTCATATGGCAAATACATTTTTCTCCATTCCTGTCAATAAGATCCACCAGAAGTAATAAGGCCAAGAATATGCCTTCACTGTTTGACCTTAGGGGTATTATCAACTCTACAGCCTTATGTTGTGATTCAGTTGGCAGGGATCTATGGCCCCTGCTCCTGCCACACTGCTTCCTTCTCCAAGCTTGTACTGGCCTCATGGAGAGTTCTCTGTTATCAACTGGTGATTAAAGAAAAGATTCAGGCCTGGTTTACACAGATTCAGGCACAACCTGAAGGTGGACAGGTACACTAGAGCCCCTCTCTTGAACAATCTTGAACAAAACTGGTGAAAGAAAATCTTCCCAGTGACAGAAGTTTTAGCAGTGCATCTGCTTGTTCAATTTTGTTAGAAGGTGAAATAGCTAGACATGTGATTATATGCTGATTGATTGGTTCTGGCTAATGGTTTGGCTGGATGGTCAGGGACTTGGAAGGAACATGATTGGAAAATTGGCAACAGTGAAGTTTGGGTGCGACTTTTGGTGAAACCTCTATGAATGGACAAAAAGATGAAGGAATTTCTGTCCCATAAGAATGTTAATAAAAGGGTAACCTCAACAGTAAAAGATTTTAATAATCAAGTAGATAGGATGTCCTGTTTTGTTGGTAGTCACTCATCTTTCTCTAACCACCTCCTATTATTGCCAAATGGGCTCATGAGCAAACTGGCTGTGGTGGCAAAGAAAGATATTATGCATAGACACAGCAGCATGGACTCTTGGCTACTGCCACTGCTGAGTGCCAAATCTACCAGTATCAGAGACCAACACTGAGCTCCCAAGATGGCACCATTCCCTGGATGTTCAGCCAGCTTTCTGGTGTCAGATGGATTGCATTAGATTTTTTCCATCATGGAAAGAGTAGCATTTATTCTTATTGGAATAAACTCTTACACTGGCTATACATTTTCTTTCTCTGAATGTAGTGCTTCTGACAAACTACTATCCATGAACTTACAGAATGTCTTATCCACAATCACGGTACTTCATACAACATTGCTTCTGATCAAGGAACCCCACAGTGAAAAGAAGTACAACAATGAGTCCATGCTTTTAGAATTTTCACTGGTCTTATCATGTCCCCTACCATCCTGAGGCAGCTTTTTTGATAGAACAGTGGAATGACCTTTTGGAGACTTAGTTACAGAGCCAGCTGGGTGGCAATACTTTGCATGGCTGGTGCAAGGTTTTCTAGAAAGCTGCATATGTTGTAAATAAGTGTCCAATTAAAAAAAAAAGTATCGAATATATGGTTGTTTCTCCAGTAGCCAAGATTCATAGGCACAGGAATCGAGAAGAAGAAATTAGAGCGATACCACTCACAAGCAAAATTTTTACTTCCTGTCCTCATGAACTTATGTTATTCTGGCCTAGATGTCTTTGTTCCAGAGGAAGGAATGCTTACAGCAGGAGATACAATAGTTTTACTGAATTGTAAGTTAAGATTGCTACTTGGTCACTTAAAAATCCTCATGCCACTGAATCAACAGGCAAAGAAGGGCATTACAATTTTGGCTGGGGTGATTGATCCTGACTACCAAGGAGAAATTAGACTGTTACTCCCCTGTGGAAGTAAGAAAGGATAGCTGTATAATACGGAAGATCCCTTAAAGTGTTTCTGAGTATTACCATACCCTGTGATTAAGGTCAATGGAAAATTAAAACAACCCTATGGAGGCACAACTACCAATGGCCCAAGCCAATCAGGAATAAAGGTTGGTAAGGAACAATGACCAGCTGAGGTGCTTGTTGAAGACAGAGGTAATACAGAATGGATAGTGGAAAAAATAGTTACAAATATCAGCTATGATCATGTGACCAGTTACAGAAATAAGAACTATGATGTCATGATTATTTCTCATTTTACTCTAAGTATGTTTGTGCACTTGCACATGTGTATATAGCAAATATTTATTTTCTTCTATGTTTCCCTGATCATATAATACAAGGTGCACTTACTTTTTTTTTTTTTTTTTTAAGATTTTATGTATTTATTTGGCAGAGAGAGACACAGCAAGAGAGGGAACACAGCAGAGGGAGAGGGAGAAGCGGGCCTCCCATGGAGCAGGGAGCCCAATTCGGGGCTTGATCCCAGCACCCTGAGATCACAACCTGAGCCGAAGGTAGACGCTTAACAACCGAGCCACCCAGGTGCCCCTGCACTTACTTTCTATATAATATTTCAGTTAATTGTACATCATAGTTTTTTTTTTTTTTTAAGATTTTATTTATTTGACAGAGAGAGAAACTGAGAGAGGGAATACAAGCAGGAGGAAGAGGGAGAAGCAGGCTTCCCACTGAGCAGGGAATCTGATGTGGAGCTCAATTCCCAGACCCCGGGATCATGACCTGAGCTGAAGGCAGACACTTAACTGAGCCACCCAAGTATCCCAATTTTATACCATAGTTTTAAGTCGCAGGGTAGTAGTGTAACCAACCATCTTTCATGGACTTTATCTCTTTTACTGGGGAAGGGTTAGTACAATTTTGGTTTTATGCAGGATAGTTGTACCATGTTAAGTAGAATTAGGACTTTGTTTTACAATAATAAAGATTTCTTTAAGTATTAAACATATGATTCTGATTTGATAAAAAAAAAGTCCTCCTTATTTTAATGTAAAGACATATATTACTGCTACAAATAGGTCAGAGAAAGACTTATAAGATTATTATATAAGATTTCACTCATGTGTGGAATTTAAGAAACAAAATTGGAGCATATTGGAAGAGAGGGAAAAATAAAACAAGATGAAATCATGAGACTCTTAATCATAGGAAACAAACTGAGGGTTTGGTTTCTGCAGGGGAGGGACCTGGGGGAATAGGGTAACTGGGTGATGGATATTAAGGAGGGGATATGATGTAATGAGCACTGAGTGTTATATACAACTGATGAATCATTGAACTTTACCTCTGTAACTAATGGTACACTATATACTAATAGAATTTAAATAAAAAATAAAGTAGCAAAAATTAAGGAAACTTTATCACATAACACTATATTGTGGAAAAATTATAAAACTGAGAATAAGTCAAATTAAAAAAAAAAGAAAGAAATTAAACTAAACTAAAACCATGACTCATATGAGTGTTCTGATTTTGATCTAGGAGATTGCTTTCATCTGAGATTTCAGTCTTATTTGAAGTGCTCACTGCGTTTAACACTTAGGTTTTCAGTTCCATCTGTAAAAGATGAATGCCATCTTAAATGTTGTCTTAGAGGATCCCTGGCTCTTGCATTTTCTTAATTGATTGTTTCATGCATTAATGTTACTTAATAATAGTCACCTAATTTCATGTCCTTTTGGTTATGATTTCCTTTTAAATCTCAAATGTTAACAATGGTATTCCACATTATACATCACTTTACCTGCTTCCCATCTCCATTCACCACAAGTAAAAATCTTAGATGCCCCACTGCTACAACTTTCCAAGAACTATCAGTAATTAATATATCATCAATAATGGGATCTTCTTTGCCATAGGCCACTCAAAAACCACTTTTGAATTCCATTGTGAGAGTCTGCTTCTTAGAATCATCATGGTCCCAACTATCTAGAAGCCTAGCTTAATACAGGAGTTCTTGGAGGAAGTGACTGGTTGAGGAAATTCTCATACAATGGGAATAGAAGAAACAAGGCAGAACAAGGGAAAAAAACTCTAAAGAAGTAATGATCTTAGCTGGAGACTCACATCAGTCTGATTTCATGAAAAGTTCTATGCACAAACTGCACTACAGAGTTAGCCTCAACTTAAAGATTGAGAACTCAATTGTCTACCACACTTTCAGTTCAGCAGGTCATTAGCCTGACAATCCCAGGGAGAGGGTAATCATAATCTGGGTGAGATGGCTCCTGTTTGGCTGCATCAATTTTCTAAAAAGAGGTGGTGGTTATGAGCCTTTAGCACTAACATTCTTAGCAGCTGGGTAATGTGGGTATCTGACAGTCTGTTGATGAGAGTCCATGCGGGGCACCAATAACATCACTAATGAGCAAGGGTTTGGAGAAATGACTTTTTTTTTTTTTTTCCTGGCAATGATGGGGAAAATGGTTTAATCACTGGAAGGACATTTGGAAATAATACTACAAAGATATTAAAGTATCATGTGCTTTGCTACAGATGCAACAAAGATAATTCACAATGGAGAACTAAATTCTCTTCGAAAAAGCAAATCTACTCTGGTGAATGTTCCTATGAAAATATGTATACAAGTCTGACTATGACTTTATGCCAATGTTTATAAAACTATGTTTATAAGGGCAACTTAAAAAATAGATTTTTAGGAATTAGAGATTAAATAATTCCATTAATAATTCACTGTTATTTATATATTTGTATAATATTTACATGAAAGAAAAAATAAGCTGTTACATTTTTATTATAATTATATGTTGTTCTGCATCCCATAGAATCTCTCTGTGTAAGAAAAAAGAAACAAATTTGAGGGCTTTTAACATATTCTAAAATAGTATAAGACTCAAAATTACCCAGGACCCATGGGCCTCATGAAATTTGCACCTGAAGTTTAAAAGCAGCTATGCCAGGAGGATATTTTGGGCATGGCTGACTCTAGCTAGATCACACTGGTGTGATGTTATTTACAATATCCATTATAATTGACAGGATCCATACAGTACAGGATGTTAAATATTTAGAATATTTCTCATGGTTGCAAGGTTGTTTTTTTTAATTTTGGCTTATTTCAATTTCACAATTCAATTCAATTTCATAATTTTCCACAATAAATTGTTTATACAATAGGAAGTATATTTTTTACAACAGCAAGATATATATGTATATATGTATATATATACATATATGGAACAACGTATATGGAACAAATAAACAATATAGATATAGATCTAGATAGACCTATCTAGATCTATATCTATATCATCTGATATCTCTTTATCTATCTATCATCCATATATATTTACATGGAAACAAGTAAGAGCTTTCTGTTCAAATCAGACTCAAATGCTTATTTAAGGAAGTATATTATTATGAAAATATGTCGTAAGTGCCTTCAATATGCTTAATTTTATGCAGCAATTATAATTGGTATAGTTTTCTTCATCTCAAGAATCTTTTCAGCATATTCTAATAAAATAACTTCCAGTGTTTGAAGGAAAGGAAGAAAATGAATGCTGACATGAAAGTTTATTCTTCAGAAATCCATAACTAAACATACTTTTTAAAATTTGGTATAAAAATGAAGATGTGTAGGGGTGCCTGGGTGGCTCAGTGGGTTAAGCCTCTGCCTTTGGCTCAGGTCATGATCTCAGGTCCTGAGATCAAGCCCTGCATTGGACTCTCTTGTTTCTCCCTCTCTCTGCCTGCCTCTCTGCCTATTTGTGATCTCTCTATGTCAAATAAATAAACAAATTTTTTTTAAAAATCCAAAAAAAAAGAAGATGTGTAAAATGGATACAAGAGTATAAGACCAATATACATTTGAAGAATAGCCACTATTTATCTAGAAAAGCAACATTCTTGCCACCCATTGGGTGAAGGTGAGTTAGTGCCTTAATAAAAAAAATAAAGTAAAATAAAATTAAAAAAAACCAAAGTTGTTTTCCTTCTGGCTATAGAAGTAACAAATTTAATCACTCTAGCTTCTAAGGTGACAGCATTTTATTGCTACCTTTACTTATGCACAGGTCAAAATTTCAGTACCTATAGGTCAAAATTTGATGGGAAATGACTCTTCAAAAAACTTTCATTCTCCAAATGATTGGAATACTTCTCTTTCTCAGTAAAAAATTGATAACAGAACAACTTTTCACTATACATCCCTTCTCTCTTATTAGTCTTCAAATTTCACAGCTGCTTGATAATATAACTTGGGATTTAAGTACAAAAATAGATACACAATCAAAATTGTACGAGTGTTTAAGCAAAGATAATACCATGAAAATAATTTGGTATTTGACATTGTTGATTACATGGTCAAAGCCTCCATTCTTCTTTTTGTTAATATGTCATGTTTCCTTTTAGTATGATATATACAGGTGTTTACCCCAAACTTTTCTTGTTAGAAAATGGGACAGATTCCTGCTCTTACCTCTTCAGTTCCGCCTGTGGTCAATCACAAGACTTAAATTCAACAACAGCAACAACAAAAACACTTTTAAGAAACTGAATTTTGAGTGAGGTTTGCAAGAAGAAAAAACAATGGGATGGCCAGGTTAATGTCATATTTGCAATATTAAATAATGCCGGGAAGGTGATTGCTATCACATCTACCTTTCATTCTCTAACTTGACCAGTGCAAATAAGTAGCAGATAGAGGATTAAATATGGTAAGAATAGTTTGCTGTTATTCCAAATGTGGTATCTTTTGCATCAATCAATTTGGTTTATGACAATTAGAAAGCAGATAGTGAACAGGGGAATGATTTCCCTCTACACTTAGCTAGATTAAAAACAACTAAATGATTTTGTTTTCATTGGGCCCAGATGGCTTACACCTTTAACGTGTTACCTTAGACATATGTGAACGCTCTTAACTCTCCACCATGATTTAGCCCAAATTCAAAAGATACTATATTGTTCCACTGAATTAGTGACATAGTACTTAATATTGAATATAGAAAGCATGAAGTAGCAGATACATAACTTGACATGGTAAGACATATACATGCCATTGGATTGGAAATTAATCCCACAAAATGTTCAGAAGCTATCAGTGAAATTTCTAAGAATTATGTGATTGTTTGGGGGTAACTTTTGTTGTTGATCCAGTTAAGAATAAGCTGAGTGACATAGTTGTACAGTTAAGATTCCGGGAGCTTAATTAGTTTAAAGTAACACTGGAAGAAATCTGACTCTTTTATGTAGGAAGAAGTAAAGTCTTTGCAGATCCTATATAACAGTATTTATTTAGAAAAATCATAATGGGTTCATACAACAACTGTTAGAACTATACAATTAATTCAGTAAAATTACAGGATATGAAAATCAACATATAGAAAATAGATGTATTTCTTTTTTTAAGATTTTATTTATTTATTTGACAGAGATCACAAGTAGGCAGAGAGGCAGGCAGAGAGAGAAGAGGAAGCAGTTTTCCTGCTTTATATGACAACTTGCTGTTATATGTGTCTTAAATATGCACAGACGTGAGTAACATGAGGGTGTTTTAGCATTTCTGTGCTTTATTTTATAATATGATATTATGGTTTTATAACTAATAATTAAAATAATTATTAGTTATTGTTATTGTCTCCTCTAATAATATTGGCAAAAACAAAAGAAAATATGACAATTTCAAAATTATGTCATGTGAAGTATAATAGTCATAATGATAATAAATTGATTAAAGGAAATTTATTGAAATGGTAATTGTATATATATATGTATCCATTACACACACACACACACACACACACACACACACATAAACTTTGAATAAGAATGATTTGTTATTTAGAAACCATCTTAGGGATGCCTGGGTGGCTGAGTCAGTTAAGCATCTGCCTTCAGCTCAGGTCATGATCCCAGGGTCCTAGGATCAAGTCCTGCACTGAGCTCCTTTATCAGTGAGGAGTCTGCTTTTTTGCTCTGCCTGCCACTCCTCCTACTTATGCTCTCTCTCTTTCTCTCTTGTTCTTTTTGACAAATCAAGAAATAAAATTAAAAAAAAAGATTTTATTTCTTTATTTGACAGATGGAGATCACAAGTAGGCAGAGAAGCAGGCAGAGAGAGAGGAGGAAGCAGGCTCCCTGCTGAGCAGAGAGCCTGATGCGGGGCTCTATCCCAGGACCCTGGAATCATGACCTGACCCAAAGGCAGAGACTTTAACCCACTGAGCCACCCAGGTCCCCCGAAAATCGCTGTATTTCTATACACTAAAGACAAAGTCTCTGAAAAAGAAATAAAACAGTCCCATTCACAATAAAAGCAAAAACAATACAATACTAAGACATAAATTTAACTAAGGACATGAAAATCTTGTACACTGGAAATGATAAGATTTCAGTGATGAAGGCAACATGTCACAAATAAGTGGAAAGATAGCATGTGTTCATGAGTTGGAGGATCTAATATTGTTAAAATATATTAATATTGTTATTCCATAATACCTGAAGTTATCTCTAGACTATCAAAATTCCAAAGGCATTTTTTTATAGAACTAGAAAGAACAATCCTAAAATTTTCATAGAACCACAAAAGACTTGGACTAAACAAAGCAATCATGAGGAAGAATAAAGCTGGAGGCATTACATACCCTGATTTCAAACAAAAATACAAAGCTGTAGTAATGGAAACATGTACAGGGAGAGCAATGGAACACAATAGGGAGCCCAGAAGTAACCCAGTACTTACATGGTTAACTAATATCTGACAAGGGAATCAAGAATACTCAATAGGGAAAGTATATTCTCTCCAATAAATGGCATTGGAGAAACTGGATAATTCCATTTAGAAAAATAAAATCAGACCCCTATCTTATGTCACTCACAAAAATTAACTTGAAATATATTGGGGACTTAATTGTAAGACATGAAACCATAAATTCCTAGATGAAAACCTAAGGTAAAAGCTCCTTAACATTGGTCCTGGGAACAGTTTTTTGGATATGACACAAAAATTAGAAGCAACAAAAGCAAAACTTTTTAAGTGGAATTACCTGAAATTAAAAGGCTACTTCACAGAAAAAAAAAAAAAAAAAGATTAACAAAATGAGAAGGTAACAATGGAATAGGAGAAAATGCTTGTGAAGTATTTATTGGATAAAATATATAATGAATTCATACAATTCAATAACAACAACAACAACAGAAATCAAACAGCCTTATTCTTAAAAATGGCCAGAGCAACTGAATAGACATTTTTCCAGAAGATATCCAAATAAGTACGTGAAAAGATGAAGATGTTCAATATCACTAATCAACAGGAAAATGCAAATCCAAACCACAGTGAAACATCACCTCACACCTATTGGAATGGCCATCATTAAGAAGGCAAGGAATAAGAAGTATTAGCAAGAATGTGGAGAAAAGGGAATCTTAGAGCACTGTTGCTGGGAATGTAAATGGTGCAGCCACTATGAAAAATAATCTGAAGTCAACTCAAAAAGTAAAAATAGGACTACTACATGATTCAGTGATCCTAATTCTGGGTATATTTCCAAAGGAGTTGGAAATAAGATGCCAAGGAAATATTTACACACCCATGTGAATGCAGCACTATTCACAATAGCCAAGATATGAAAACAACCTAAGTGTCCATCAATGGATGAATAAATAAAGATGTTAAAAAAAGAAAAGCTAACACTAAACTCAAAAAATAAGACGATTATTTCCAGGGGCTTGGAGGTGAGGAAATTGAAGAGATATTAGTTAAAAAATACAAACTTCAGTTACAAGATGAATAAGTTCTAGACATTGAACATACAACATGGTGATTACACTTAACAGTACTATATTATATACTTAAATGCTGCCAAGAGAGTACATTTTAAATATTATTACCACTTACTGATAACTATGTTAGGTTATGAAGATGTTCACTAATGGTACAGTGGTAAACATTTTGCAAGATAAATTTTTCAAATCAACATGCTGCACAACATAAATTTACACCATGTTATATGTCAATTATAATCCCAATTAAGTTGAGAAAAAATGAAATGCATGTATTTTTTGACCCATACTGGAATTACTTCCAAATTGTAATGTATACTTTGGAAAAGTATTTATATATGTTAACAAGGAAGTTCATACAAGAACATTATATGAAACAATAATCATATTAATAATAACAAAAAAGTAAAAACAAAACAAAATAAAATGTAGAGATCATAAATGCTATCAGAAATAAAATGAACAAATAACTTCTGTTATATCCATGTTATAGGATATTACACAGCAGTTAAGGAACATAAGTATACTTTTAATGGACTAAAATAGAAAAATTTAAAAGATACAGAATTCAATGAAAAAAATCAAATTATAAGCAAACTGTGGAGTAACAGGCCAATGCAATTATGCATTTGTGTATTTGCATATGTATCTCTATCTGTATTAATGTCCATCTATTATCTAGCTAACTAGCTAGCTATCATCTATCTATATCTACCTACACATATTTATCTGGATGGATATAAACCAAAGTGGCTAATTCTGGGAAGAAAATAAAAGTGTGGGTGGTTGTCAAAGAGAAATTGAGCTTCACATAATATATATATATATATTTTGCATATATATAAAATATATATATAAAACTTCAAATATGTGTATATATACACATATATAAATATGTATATATGTATATATGTATATATATGTATATATACACATATTTATATATGTGTATATACATATTTATATACACATATTTATATATGTGTATATATACATATATATATAAATATGTGTATATACATATATACACATATTTGAAGTTTTATATATATATTTTATATATATATGCAACCCTGTATATGTGTATATATATATATGCACATACATTTGAAGTTTTATATATATTTATATAAAATAAAATGTGTATATATATAAAATGTGTATATATACACATATTTGAAGTTTTATATATATATATATAACTGCATATATAATATTTGACATTTTCTTTTTAAAGAAGATATCATTAGTTTATGATTTCTATACCCAAAATTATTTTTTGAAAGAGAAAATTTAAGTGAATTGCCCAAGGTGAAAGGTGAAAATCTTACTTAGTGCCCAATGTAGTTTAAAACCTGGGAACCCTGAAACTTAAGAAACTTAAGATGGTAACCAATTTTCTTATGCTACATTCTTGCAATTGACCAATTTCCATCAAGCATTTAAATGAAAAAGAAAAAGCATTAATTACATCTATGTTAAAATGAGACAAAAACACAATCTTTCATCTATGCTTTATTTTACATTAATTAAATTATTTTGCCAGCATTAAAACTGGTTTGTGTAAGAAGGTTAATGAGGCATTCCCACAAATTTGTAATGAGCACTGGATAGGTTATTTCAATCTTCCTCTAGGTTAGAGGTGTATATAGACCTCTATGTTTAAATAAGAGATTACCATGTCTAGTCCAATTATGTCTGAAATAATTGATCTAGGGATTTCCAAGGAGGCCAAAAGTTTATTAAACCATTCAGATGATTCTGACATGGTTTACTAAGGGCCCTACCCCCCAAATAGGTTCAGAACTCATCATTTTGGTCACTTGAATGAAAGGAAAAATATGACCTTCCAGCAGAAATCAAATTAGTGTTAAAGAAGTAAAGGACTGGAGGAGACTGGTAGTGAAATTTCTCAAGAACGGTCAAGTCTTACTGACTCAAAAATTATTTTTCAAGAATTAATACATATGTGGCAGCATGTACCATTTTTATGTAACCAACCTGATATTGGAACATTCTCACAATATCAAGTTAAAAAAAAAAAAGGAGAGAGAGAGAGAGAGTGAGAGAGAGAAGTCTTTGCAGAGAGGCATTCTTTTCTTTTCTTTCTTTCTTTCTTTTTCCTTTCCTTTCCTTTCCTTCTTTCCTTTCCTTCTTTTCCTATTTGATTGTTTCTGCTTTTTGGTGACACAATGGGTCGTTTGTTTGTTTTTTGTATTTTGTTTTTTAAGATTTTATTTATTTGACAAAGAGAGGCACAGCAAGAGAGGGAACACAAGCAGTGAGAGAGGGAGAGGGAGAAGCAGGCTCCCCACTGAGCAGAGAGCCTGATGTGGGGCTGGATCCTGGGCCCCCAGGAGCATGACTGAGCCAAAGACAAATGTTTAACACTGAGCAACCCAGGCACCCCAAGGTGGCACAGTTTTTTAAAGAATCTGGAAACATTTTCCCAAAGAAGACATCCAGATGGCCAACAGACGCATGAAAAGATGCTCAACATCACTCATCAGGAAAATACAAATCAAAACCACAAGGAGATATTACCTTGCATCTGTCAGAATAGCTAAAATCAACAACACAAGAAATAACACGTGTTAGTGAGGATGCAGAGAAAAGGGAACCCTCTTGCAATGTTGGTGGGCATGCAAAATGGTGCAGCCACTCTGGAAAACAGTATGGAGTTTACTCAGAAAGTTAAAAATAGAACTACCCTATGATTCAGCAATCTACTACTAGGTATTTATCCAAAGAATACAAAAATACTAATTCAAAGGGTTACATATATCCCCTTGTTTATAGCAGCATTATCAATAATAGTTGACTTATGGAGAGAACCCAAATGTCTATCAACTGATGAATGGATGAAGATGTCATATGTTATATATGTATGTATATATATATATATATATATAACATGATGATATATAATATAAATATGTTACACATTTATATATTATATTTATATTCATATTTATATCATATATAATATGTTACATATTTATATATATTATATTTATAAACTGTATATATACATGTGATATGTATGTATGTGTGTGTATACATTCCTTTTTATGGCTGAGCAATACACACAAACACGTAGATATTATGTGTGTGTGTATACATAATATCTACGTGTTTGTGTGTATTGCTCAGCCATAAAAAGGAA